>VXBL01007393.1:13003-26151 GCA_013400195.1 Aramus guarauna
GGGAGCCTGGCAGAGAGTGTCCAGTGCAGATTTCGCAGAGAGGCAATCATATGTGCAGTGTCTCAAAGAAGGCAGCACAGGGGTCGGAGACCTGGAGATGAAGGCCAAGGTATCTAGTCAGCATTGGTGGTTGACTTGGAGGCCTGTGATATTTGTGTTCCATGGCTCTAATGTGGAAGACTTGTTTACTTCTGTGTATTTTGTCAGACACAACTCTATGGTACATATGAGGTTCTCAGGCGCTTTAGGATGCGTAGCAGCCCTTTCTACTAAGATTTTCCAGACTAATGCATATGAAAAATGTCTTAGAATTGTAGGAGATACATATGACAAAAATAGGTCTTGAGTAATGAGAAGTGTGTCAAAATGAGGAAATGGCACTATTGTATAATTACATGTTTTTACTGAATTTATTGCTTGTTTGTCATGATACTGCGAATAACAGTGATTGAGGAAGGTGTACTTCTACCAGTGCGTCAGATTTTTGTTTCATTTGAAAGAAGTAATGAATATAAAAAGTGTGCTCACTGCAGAAAGTCAGTCCTACCGGGGAAACAGTTTAATTTGATGTGGTGTATAGTGAAGCGTAATACGCCTTTGTTTCAGATATGAGTTATAATATAGATTTAGGTAAGTAATCTGCACTTTTTTTGGTGGTAAGTAAATTAATGAAGCTAGTTCATTGATTTGGGTGGAAGTCTCTTAAAACTGTGCATGTTCATGAGGAATAATAGGGGTGGGAAGCTGATAAGTTACATGTTCTTTGGCAGTGCATTGCATCTAAAATAAATTTGCTGGATGATAATACATGGGTTAAAGAGTAGTTTTCCTGGTTAACATTTGTTTTTTAATGCATGTGGGTATATCTGTGTATATACCTGCTACAATAACATTTTATTTCTCTCTCAGGTTGTGTATTTTAGGCCATATTCTTGTAATCCCATATTTTTGGGTGGATCTTGCCATGGCATCCTGATAAACTCAGTAGATATTCACAGTGATGTGTGCTTCCACCTGTTGAATGGAAGACTCGTGCATATGTGCATTTCTCTTTCTACACACATGAACAGTTGCAGAAAAGTAAGTTAGGTGTGACAAGACAGACATCTGGCAGGATTGCCTAGGAGGTCCTGCCTTGAGGAAGGTGGGATAAACCAGGTGATCTTTCAGCTTCTTTTTTGCCCAGAATTGTGCGCTAAACCTGGCAATTTGCGGGCCTTGGGCTATAAAGATTTCAAGGTAGGGAGCATTCTGTCTGTCTAGAAAGAATATATGGTGCAAGTATTCCTATTATATCAAAAGTCAATGGTTAACTTTAGGCCTAAAATTCCAGCGTTGCACTGGTGTGCATCAAAATTATAAATCATCTCGCTTAGCTTAGTGCAGCAGTGTCACACACTGCAGATAATCTAATATTCCTTTGTGTGGAAAAAGGAACTGATTACAGTGGCACAGATACCCCTGACTCCCTTGGGGTTTTGCAGTTGAGGCATCAGACAAAAAGAATGATAATGTCATCTCTAGGCTGGGGGGCTTATGTGCAGAAACTGTAGCATACACTGTTTCTGAGCTTCATTAGACATGTATCACTAGGGTTTGTATTTTGGTTTTGGGTCTGCTTGTACCCATGTGTACGAGCTGCTCTGTGTATACTGCTTTGTCTTCACTTTTTTCCCTTTTAAAGCTGGAAATAAAACTATAGACTCATTGTCAAAGATTTTTTTGTTTGTTTGTTTGTTTTTTTGTTCTCTATTGTTCTAATGATAAGTAAGCAAAACTTACTTAATTTACAGATCTGGAAATGCTTTTTATAAGGTTTGTACTTCCAATAGAATTGATTTCCTGTGACATGTGTGAGACTTTCTCATAACAGCAAGCAGAGAAAAGCAGTACAGGGTCTGAAAAGTATAATTGTATTGCTACACAGAGTGTAAGGAAAAGGCAAAGGCAGGTGTATGAGCTAAAAGTTCAATTGAAAACCAGTAAATTTAAACTGATAATGTCCTTCCTGTTTATTCCAATAGGGTAAAATAATTTAATGCTGAATTTAAAATAAGTAAGTAATATACAAAAAAGGAGTCTGAATTGCCCAAAGAATATGTTTTCTTAAAAATAGTTTCTCCTCAGAAAAGTCACCAATAACTGCTTTGGTAACTTAGCTTTCAGGTTTTAGGGTGTTTTTTTTTCTAATGTTAAACACTGGTGAATACAGCTTAACACCTTGTAAATTGTATACAATATGCTTCTCATATAAGGACCTACCATTTGCAATTTGTAAGTGTAGATGACGGGAGCCTTTACTCTTAGAAGAGATGACCATCAGTGATGGATTGACGACTTCAGTGTTTGTAGGAGATTGTTACATATTTATGTGAATCCTGCTTTCAGGATAATGTGGTGATTGTAAGAACCACAGCAAAACTTTTGAGTTGTTACCTGGTTGTTGCTGCAGTATGGGTTCAGTGATGGGAATGTCTGGCTGCCCTAAAACAAATGCAGCACACCTCAATCCCATTCTTAGTGCTGGAATACAGTTAACTTAATTCCCACATGCTTCTTGGACATGTTTCCCCCCCACACTTCTGCCTGATTAAATTATACTGGCTGTACATGTACTGGCTACTCTTTTCTACCAATGATTCCTCTTCGCTTTGTATCTTTGGTGTGTATTTCTGTATTCCAAGGTCAGGACAGGTTATAAGGGTATGTGCTGAAATATGCATGCTTGCATAACATGACAGATGCAGTGTCCTTGGAGGAGTAGGTAATATATTGGAAGAAAATACATTACCAGAATTCTTTGGGGAGCATCACAAGAACATGTATGCTTATTTGGAAACCCTGCAGAAACATAGCTGGGAACGGGAGTCACGTTCATCCACTTACAGTAGAGCAGCCTGTTGCTATAGGAATAAAAAAATATTCACTGAAATAAAATACTTTGTAGTATTAGGTTAAAAATAGCATTGTGGTAGGATATGTCAAAGCCACACCAAAAAGGAGGTTGTTCTGTAGAACTACTAAAACATCTGAGGTCATCACTCTCAAAAGAAGGGAGTGACAAATATTAAAAGTTATCTTATCTAAAAAATGACAGCTAAGAGATGAGTACAGGCCACTTTGTTCATTACAGCTCTTCCAGACATCTTGTAACTCAGTCCCATAGAAAACTGAGAGGTTGCCAGGTGGCTGTGCTCTATAACCGTTGCTCCATTTAATTTTTTTTTGTACTTGTAGGTTTGTTTTTTGGGGTTTTTTCCTTTTCTTTTTTGAACTTCCCTCTAGGTACATATTGGGAATCGATTCTGTGCACACAGCTGCTGCTATACTCTGTACAATGTGCCGAAACTAAACAAATTGAAAGAGCTATAGAGATGTGGCTAAAGATAAAATATTTATTTGATCTGTAACTAATTTCTTATTTGCTGAAAGAAAACTCATGTAAAATGTGCTGAAATAATTGTCATGTACTGCAGTCTACTGCAACAGTAAATATTTCTGGGTTTCTTTACTCTTACTTTGGGAAGACTAAAATGTCATTTGTGAGAGTGAAGTAATGTTAAATCACTTTGATAGGTACAGAAATTATCTTGGATCTTTGCTATTAATGTTTGGCCTTCAGAAACTTCATTTATTGCTGACTATTTAATGTTGTAGCATACCTTTTTGTCCAAATAGTTCATGTGAAAGCCTACAGCTTATGTTTTTCATTGTATTGAGAGGAGTTATTAGGGAGCTAGTTTGCCTGCTTCAGATGTTCTGTTTTGTGTCTTCTTTGTATCTTTTTTAGTCTTTTTGTTTTTTTCCCCTGATTAAAAAAAGTTTCAGCAACAGCCTGCATGTCAACTCAAAAGTTCCCAAGTTTTGCTGGAAAATTTCTGAGACAAATAAGTGAAACACGAAGAGGCGTCTACTGGGAATTTGCATTTCAGTTGAAGAATGATGTATGAATGTGTTAAAACCATGACAAAGACATGCTTTTTCTCAAATGTTCAGGGCCTAATAACAACAAAGTGTGTAATGTCTGTGATGAAAAATTCTGTCTTTCATAGTTGCCTACCTTCTTGGTCCCTTTTTTTTTTTTTTTTCATTTCCACACATCAATTACAGGCTAGCAGGAGATAGGTGTAGGGGGAGTACCACCCAAATTCTGCATTGTACAAGATGCAATGAAGTTCCTCTTTACTGTGCTGCTGAGTAAATCCTACTTTGGGGCTCTTTGAAGAATGTGCTGATTTGGAAGCAGCATTTTGGATACAAGTTGATTTTGTGTTTAAATGGTGTTTATATTTCATGGTCCTGCATGCAACTAGCATGGTTACCCCTGCTCTCATAGCATGGATAATCTGTAGGAGTGTAGCCCCTTCTTTCATGTTGAGCTGTCTAGTGTAGGACAAAGACAAAGCCTTTCAAGTGATGCTTCTCAGTTTTTTGAAGTGCTCTTAAAAAACAAAGCTGTAACTCTTCTTCCTCTCCCTATAGCAAACCATTTTATTAAAAAATTGCATGAAGTGTATGTAAGAAAGTATTGCTGTTAATTGCTAGAAGGGAAGTAATCATGGAACTGAAAAAAAACATTTTATATTAAAGAAGTGATGTTTTAGGTATTCTTTGATCCTAAAGTAGTTCAAGTGCTGCAGCATTTATCTTAATTAGTTAAGCTACATGTAACAGGTCGTCTTTGCAAGGCTAAATTGACCAGGCTAAGTGTTGCAGGCAGTATATTCAAGCATGACTTTCCTACTCACAGAGCAAATAATTACTATAGCACATACTCACCTGTGTGTTGCCTTACTGGGGAAAGGGGAGGCTAGTCTGGAATAAATGTGTGGCTTAGTTTCCTCTGCACAGACAACATTCTCAATCTGTTTTCTCATAGCTTTTAGCAAAGAAAGAAAAAAAATAGTCAGCTTTTCATGTGTGACTTTTAATGGGGTTATTTCCCAGCTTGCAAACAGGTCTCTTGATTAGTTTCAGTATTTTATTTCCTTTCAGAAATATTCATGAAACATAACTGCAGAATGATTTCACACATACTTTTCAGACTTAAAAATTACAAAATTACACATAAAATAGTGCATGGCTGTTCTCTTCCTCAGTGTGCTGTTTGTAAGTTTGGATGGGTAGGAGCACAAAGGTGTGTGGTGCTGTGATGAAGCTGTTAGTCTGAGTGCAAACCAGTATTATGCATGTCAAGTCTTTCCCACCTCCCCCCCTACTACCCTTTTTTTCTTTTTCTTTTTTTTCCTTCCCTGTTTGTGATGGACCTTTTAAGCTAGATCTTTGAAATTGGAGAGATTTCCAATAGATTTCCAATTTCCAATAGTACCTTTTTACTATTTGTGGATGTTACAGGATTTATTCATCACAACAGGAAATTGATCTATGGGGCATTTTGCATATCTTTCTGTCACTGATACTCTTTTTAAGCACTTGTAAGCTGCTTGGTGCTATACACTCTAGTCATCTGCCTTTATGGTCTTACTAGATAGCATCATGTAATACTCCGCTGTATTCTTTAGAGTCCTTAACTGCCAGGCTAGGTGTCTTGTGTGTATGGGCTGTACCGTGAGGTTTCTATTTAGCCAGTCATTCTTGTACAACACAGCACATTGCAGCACTTCAATTTTTTAGTTCAGTAGACACTTGATTTTTACTTTGTTATTTCCACATTAAAGTGCCTCTACCACAAGAGAAGCATTCCTTGCATATTATGTTGCGATTTCAGTATGTCTTCTACATTGCACAGTGGAGAAGGCAGGTATAACATTTATTGGCTAGGTTGAGGTAAATGCCAGATGGATTTACCAGTTCGAACTATACTAATCACTTAGGAAACACTTATTACAACTGCTTTACTTATGCTGGATATATAAATAGGACTACTGCTTTAGTAACATCTGCAGTCTGTGGCTGAGACTTTCAGTTTACGATTACTCCCTGTTAAGTACTAAATAGAAGAACTTGTTCCTTTTAATGTGAGAACAGTGCAGTGACAGAGTGTTTTAAATTGTGACCACTGTAGAAGAAAAGGTAGAAGAGAGGGATAGGTGTTCTATTTGGAGGCAGATACAGTATGTACATAAGTGTCGAGCAGGGAATTGTAGTTTTAATGTGGCCTAGTTAGTCAAAGTTAGTGAAACTTCCACCTATTATTTAGTCAGCCAATATTAGACTTGCTTTGTTTGTATTAGAAGGACGTATGANCAGTATGTCTTCTACATTGCACAGTGGAGAAGGCAGGTATAACATTTATTGGCTAGGTTGAGGTAAATGCCAGATGGATTTACCAGTTCGAACTATACTAATCACTTAGGAAACACTTATTACAACTGCTTTACTTATGCTGGATATATAAATAGGACTACTGCTTTAGTAACATCTGCAGTCTGTGGCTGAGACTTTCAGTTTACGATTACTCCCTGTTAAGTACTAAATAGAAGAACTTGTTCCTTTTAATGTGAGAACAGTGCAGTGACAGAGTGTTTTAAATTGTGACCACTGTAGAAGAAAAGGTAGAAGAGAGGGATAGGTGTTCTATTTGGAGGCAGATACAGTATGTACATAAGTGTGGAGCAGGGAATTGTAGTTTTAATGTGGCCTAGTTAGTCAAAGTTAGTGAAACTTCCACCTATTATTTAGTCAGCCAATATTAGACTTGCTTTGTTTGTATTAGAAGGACGTATGAGGTTAGGGTTTTCTTACTGTTTTTAAGAGAAGAGTACTAGACCTGTCAGGGATAGAGTTAATTTTCTTCATAGTAGCCAGTATGATGCTGTGTTTTTGATTTTTGACCAAAACAGTGTTGGTAACACAAAACAGTGTTGGTAACACAAAACAGTGTTGGTAACACACCTCTGTTTTATCTGTTGCTGAAGAGTGTTTGCCCAGTGTCAAGGCTAACTCTGTTTCTCACTCTGCCCACCCCGCAGTGAGTAGGTTGGGGTGTGCAAGAAGCTGAGATGGGGGGACAGCCTGGACAGCTGACCCCACTGCCCGGAGGGGTATCCCATGCTATTAAGTGTCATGGTCTGCAATAAAATGTTAGGGGTGGGATGGGTAGGTAGTCATTGCTCAGGGACTGGGTGAGTATCAGTCTGCTTGTGGGAGATGGTGAATGAGGGGTTTGTATCACTTAGTTTTGTTTTGGTTTTTGACTTTTGCTCTTCCTGTTCTCTCCCCCTGCCCCGTTCTGCTGGGAGGATTTGGAGGAGCAGTTATGTAGGACTTAGTTGCCAGCCAGGGTCAGCCCACCACTAGGAGACACTAAATGTGTGCAAGGTTTGTGTTGTAAGCTTCTGGTTGTTATATCTAGGCAGTATGTAAGCTGTTTTTCTGATCCTGCTATATTTGCTTACTGCTGTGGGAAGACTTGTTTCTTGAATGAAATATCTGATGTGAAGGATTTAAGCACCAGTTCTAATTAAACATTTCTNGTTTTAAATTGTGACCACTGTAGAAGAAAAGGTAGAAGAGAGGGATAGGTGTTCTATTTGGAGGCAGATACAGTATGTACATAAGTGTGGAGCAGGGAATTGTAGTTTTAATGTGGCCTAGTTAGTCAAAGTTAGTGAAACTTCCACCTATTATTTAGTCAGCCAATATTAGACTTGCTTTGTTTGTATTAGAAGGACGTATGAGGTTAGGGTTTTCTTACTGTTTTTAAGAGAAGAGTACTAGACCTGTCAGGGATAGAGTTAATTTTCTTCATAGTAGCCAGTATGATGCTGTGTTTTTGATTTTTGACCAAAACAGTGTTGGTAACACAAAACAGTGTTGGTAACACAAAACAGTGTTGGTAACACACCTCTGTTTTATCTGTTGCTGAAGAGTGTTTGCCCAGTGTCAAGGCTAACTCTGTTTCTCACTCTGCCCACCCCGCAGTGAGTAGGTTGGGGTGTGCAAGAAGCTGAGATGGGGGGACAGCCTGGACAGCTGACCCCACTGCCCGGAGGGGTATCCCATGCTATTAAGTGTCATGGTCTGCAATAAAATGTTAGGGGTGGGATGGGTAGGTAGTCATTGCTCAGGGACTGGGTGAGTATCAGTCTGCTTGTGGGAGATGGTGAATGAGGGGTTTGTATCACTTAGTTTTGTTTTGGTTTTTGACTTTTGCTCTTCCTGTTCTCTCCCCCTGCCCCGTTCTGCTGGGAGGATTTGGAGGAGCAGTTATGTAGGACTTAGTTGCCAGCCAGGGTCAGCCCACCACTAGGAGACACTAAATGTGTGCAAGGTTTGTGTTGTAAGCTTCTGGTTGTTATATCTAGGCAGTATGTAAGCTGTTTTTCTGATCCTGCTATATTTGCTTACTGCTGTGGGAAGACTTGTTTCTTGAATGAAATATCTGATGTGAAGGATTTAAGCACCAGTTCTAATTAAACATTTCTTTCAAATGTCAGATTTTATGCTCAGTGACAATAGCTGGTAGTGTAGAAATAAATTTGCAGGTTGTGGAACAAATTAAATCTTTTTTTTTGCACCAAGTATGGAGATTAGAGGTTGGACCCTGATGGAAGGTGGCTTTGCAAGAGCCATGCAAATATTTAAGGTCATTATCTGCATGTGTAAACACTTAATTGTGCTGAAAGTTAGGCTTCTAAGTTTGCCTTTTCATTCCTAAATGAACAGTCAGACTCTTAAGGGTGGATTTTTCAGGGGTCTCGTAAGGGTTCAGCAGTGTGCATGTGTTAGTTGCCTCCTCTTCAGCAAAATTATGTTTTTCATTAACTTCATTTTACTGAAGAGATGTGTCTGTATAGCATATGCCTGTGTATGTGCTTGAAAAGCTGGGCAATAGCATTTAGCTTTAGTGCTTCCAGTAGTCAACAGCAGTTGCTATTTGTTTCTTATATTAAATGCAGTGGCAGGTTAATCAAATACATGTTTGATGTCAGCCATACTGTGCTTTCTAAAATATGTATGTTTACTTTCCTAAAATATTTCTAGTGCTTGGCTGTTGGAACACTTGAGAAATTTTCCTCACTAACTTACCTGCTGTTTATAACTAGACTATAATTTATGTTCCAGTAAAAGGACTAATGATTTCAATTGCATCAGAAGAGGAAATCAAGTGAGACTGCAGTCAGACATCAAAGTCCCCACATTGTAGTATTCCAATAATAAGCACTTTTGCACACTGGGTTGCTTTTCTTTCTTAAACAGATCCTAATTTTCAAAAGTTCTGTAGGTCAGGTTGTATCATTAGATGTTCCTGCAACCTTCTGGGTTGAGAAGGTGATGCCTTACTTGAAAGGTAAGATTTGCAGCAAAGAGCTAGCTAGGTATAGTTTGGCATAGACCCGTAATCTAGTGTGAAGTGAATGAAGAGGAATCTAGTTTATTTTAATTGCAAATTACTTGAAGTTTAAATATTTTCCCTTTGACACATGAAAAAATCCAGAGTATTCCAGTAGCATGGGCTTCACTTGAGTATTTTGAATGTTCACAATTTCTGGGCATGTTGTTTTTATCTTTTTATAATTTTTGAGGGATCACTGGTAAAAGGGATTAATGTCTCCTAAAAATATTTTGTCTTCAGAAATATATTTCTATTTTTTCAAATTAGGTAGATAGAACTGCATTTCTTTTACTGGATCTGAAATGCCTTTGTACCCATTTAAGAGCTACCTGAAAAATTAATCTCTCCATTTGCTTATTACATATACTGTGTGTCTATACAATATATACAAAGTAGCATTCTCTGAGTGTAGTCCTGTCAGGTGAAGCTGGGTCATGTCTTTAACCAAATACATCTTAAAACAGATTGGTCTGTAGATGCAGTGAAAATCAAAATCCAGCAGACAGTAGATATGAAAACAATTCTATAAGAAAAATGGAGGGTTTTTCTTTTTATAATTTTGCAGATAATAATAAATTTTATTGAATCTTATTGTTGTTGAAACCAAAAATCAATTTTGCATTTTGGAGTTGCTTGTTATCTTAACATAAGAAAAAAATGTTGAGTGTGTTCTCTGCTTACCATCATTTTTGTGTTCCAAAATTGTGGAGGCTTCTCCTTTCTTGTCTTACAGGTCCATAGAGGAGAGAAGAGCTTGAAACTATTATTGAAGAGTTATTTAAGCAAGACCCTAACCCTGAACATTATATTTTCAGCTGAGTGTGAATAGGTTGGGGTAAGACCACACAGTTCCTTGCCAAAGGAAGTGGATTGTGGCCTTGCCAGAGAATGCTGCCACAGAAGTTGAATTTGGTTTTGTTTTTTAATCTGTCTGGCATTGTACAGTACTGTAGTGTCATCGAGTATAAGATTTTCTTAGAGGTAATAAATCTATAGCTATTAGACTTAATAAATTGATATATGCATATTGAATGTATATTAGAAAGTACTGAGAATCTCTAGGTCATTAAAGCACATGCATAAGTAGACCATGTCAGCTTTTCTTGTTTGAGACTTACTGTCAGCTGCAGCTTCTGTACTTTGGTTACACTTATGTTCAGATAGATTACATTACAATAACACGCACTGGAAGGAAAAGAACAGATCTTTTTGATCCCCTGAAGATGAAAATGTATCAGTTCATATAATAAGATACCTGTGGTGAGAGCAGCCTAATTTTACCTTGAGGATTCAAATAGTTTTGGACATTCCAGCCTGTCTTCAATGAATGTTGCAATTAAGCTTTTCCTTTTTCTCTTCTTCGTCATTGTTTTCTATTGTTTGCATTTCCCCCCAGCTCCTTATAAGTATGTTTAGTTATGCTAGTAAAAGGACTTTTAATTGATTCTCACTGGAGTTTAAGGTGCTTTGTGTATTTCCTGTCTGTCCAAGGTTACTTGAATAGCTGAATCAGAGCTTTATAGAAATCTGTATAAGGACATAGTTGAGGAGGAACAAATGCTGACTGGCTGCACGAGAGAATCTAAGGGCTTCAAATTATTGGAATAAATATACACTTAGTTCTCTTAATATTGACCAGCTTTTTCTACCTGTCATTGAGAACTTGGAAAAGTTTGTGGATCTTTTTTTAATTTTTATGTTCATTTTTACAAGACCTGTTTGCATCTTTTTATGTATGCTGGAAGAAAAAACTTAGATAAACTTTTTAAAAAAACTTGTAAGAATTGTAAGAATTCCCTGCTCTGAAAAAGCATGTGGTTGAAGTTTTTAGGTTTGACTAAAAAAGTCAGGTATCAAATTTGTTGGACAAATACTTTATCAAATATGCTCAATATTAAATTAAGCACGTATAGCATCAGTCTTACTGACTTCCACTCCCTTCAAGAGGTTCAGAAATTGTATTGGTTGTTGCTTATAGAATGATGATGTTCCTAAATAAAATACTAACTTATAAGAGTTTTTTGTATCTAAAGAACCCATAAACTTACTACAGTCACTCAGTTACTGACTTTGATCTGCTCATAGTTACATTATCACAAAGAAGAGATTTATTTACCTGCAACCATAGCAGGCATTTTTTCTTTCTTTCTCATCAGCAATTTTACTTTCAGCTGAAAGGTTAGGAACCACAGAATGATGTACAGGTGTCAGAAGCTGATGTTGATTTATTCTTCTTTATCTTCTACTGCTGTCTGCTGGTATTTCCATTTTATTGTATGACTTTAGGTGAATATCCAAGAGGATGTAGTGTTTCTGTTGTAGAAGAATACTGATGGTAGATGCATTTAGAATTCATAAAAGGAAGCTTTTGGGTCAACAGAAAGGATTGAAATTTTATGCTAACACATAATTTATAATAAACTAAATAGTTTAATTATCCTTTCTATATACATATATTTTGTATTTTACCTTTCTGTATTTGGGAACAGTTTTAAGGAGATGTGTTATACAAGTTCTTCAGGTGATTCCAACTGCTTTCAAAAATTCAAAGTAGTATTATTAATTGTAGAGAGACTACATAAAGGAAACAGTATGTTAAAATGGTTCTTGCATTTTTTGGGGAACATGATAGCCCTGTGCTTCTCAGTTTGCTAGTATTCTTCATTAAAATGAAAATGCTTAAAAACAGTGTCATCAACAATCATTGCCATGAAGCAGATGAAAGTTGTAAAGTTGCTTGCAACACATTCTTATGTTGGAGATAGGGTGCAAGACAAAGGAAACATCCGTATTTGACCTGAAAACTGTGGCAGGTCAAAATTCTCATTAACTTTTAACCTGCTGCAGTGCACCTGGACAGCTTATGCTATTATTCCTTTCCCTCTCTCCTCTCTAGCTGTCTTTCTGTAGATCCCAAAATTACAACTTCAGAGAGGAACTCCTTGATTAAAAAAGGGAGAGTTCTGTCACATTTGTGATCAAATCCATTATGAAATAAAACTTGCCACAGCCCATATCTTGAGATAAATTGTCTCTGCCTGTCTTTTGCAGTAGGTTTCAAATAGGTGACAGATGATGATTTGGGTTATTATGTTCTGTACATGCTTTGTGCTGGCTAATAATAAGCTAGTTGGCATGTCTGAAAGAACTTGCTATTGCTTCAGAGAATTGGAAAGGGATGCCATTGCTGGTCTGTGAGATTTGAATAATATAACTTCAAATTTATGATGATCAAGGTAATTATTGCTGAGGTCCAAAATAGGGAGCTGAAGGTAGTGATGAATGTAGTGCATCATACCTTAAGCATTAAGCATTTTATATTTTCAGAGCAGATTGTGCTCATGAATGGCTTCAGTATAGGTAGCTCAATAATGTAAGAATTTTTTTTTACCTCTTTCTCCAGTGACTAAGTGAATAGTTCTAGCCATAACTATTCAGGTTGTGAAAACTGCAGTTTTGAAAGCAGTTTGTCCATTGAAGTGTGGGTTGTCACTGAAGGGGATACTCTTGCCTTTTGCTATGTGTTCCAACCATGTTCCTTGCCCTTAATTTTTATTTGTTTAAGACATGGAGGAGGACTTTCTCAAGTTACACAGTTTTGTGCAAGGTGGGATCCTGTGACATTGATTTGGAAGATCACTAAAACTGAAATTAATCTGTCTAAGGAATCATAGAATCATAGGATATCCTGAGTTGGGAGGGACCCCATAAGGATCATTGAGTCCAACTCCTGGCTCCACACAGGACCAGCCGAATCAGAGCATATGACTGAGAGCATTATCCAGATGCTTCTTGAATTCAGTCAAGCTCGGTGCTGTGATCACTTCCCTGGGGAGCCTGTTCCAGTGCC
>VXBL01007396.1:3049-32261 GCA_013400195.1 Aramus guarauna
GGCATGGCACAGCACAGCTCAGCTGGCATGACTTGGCATGGCGTGGCTGGGCTGGTGTGGCGTGGCACTGCTGGCACAGCTTGGCATAGCTTGGCACAGCTCGCCTGGCGTGGCACTGCCGGCACAGCCTAGGATGGCACAGCGTGGCTCAGCTGGCATGGCATGGCTGAGCTGACACGCCATGGCACGGCAGTGCTGGCACGGCACGCCTTAGGTACGATCAGCCTGGCACAGCTCTGCACGGCACAGCTCAGCAGCCCTGCTGCAGTGGCTCCTGCACCCGGTCCGTCTGTCCTGCACCCAAACCTACACCCAGCGCCTGTGCCCTGCGCCCAGCTTGACCCCCGCACCCAGTCCCAGCCCCTGCACCCAGCATGCATGCCCTGTGCCCCGTCCCACCCCAGTGCCACACATGACGAGGGCTGCCAGCGCCCTGCCTGGGGGTGCGCACCCACGGGGGGCAGAGCGAGGCCTCCGTGTCCCCACAGAGGCAGCTCGATGTCTCTGCTGGCCCCAGAGACAACCCGTGTGCACACTGGGGCAGCGCTGGCATTGCTGGTGGGACCGCGGTGTTGCCCAAACCTGAAGGGCCAAGGCGGGTTGCATACATACATTTTATTTTGCATGTATCGCAGTCACCAGCATTTAAATTCTTTTAACAGCAGCGGTGGTTGGCTGTCACAGCGTTTTCTGTTCTTGGGGTAGTGACCAAACAGTCACTGACATTTCACACCGTCAATAGGGTCGCAGCCATCAGGGACGTGTCCGGGGCATCTGCAACGCAGCGACCGGGGCAGATCGTAACCCAGGTCCTGCAATCCCCTTATGTACCTACAATACTCCTTTCTCTCAGGGGTTTTCTACTCTCTTTAGTTTGCAGAGTCTTAAAAATTTGCCAGTGACAGTGCAGACCACTGTATAATTAATTAAGATTCCTGACAATTAACTTCCGATTGCTAGTTACCTTTTCCAGACATCTTTGAATTACATTCACAAACCCCTGGGGCTCCACAGTCGAGGGGGCTGAAAACCACCATCCCACTGAGATCTTTCCATGGGGAGCTGAGGCATGTGGATAAATCTTGGAGCTTTACCTCATCGCATCCAGCCTGGAGCAATGTCCAGTGTGTGGCACCTGCGGGGTCCTGGTGGGTCGGGGTGCTGCTCCACCAGCTCTCCGGGGCTTCGACTGGGAGCTGGTGGGAGAACGGGGACTCGTGGGGAGATGTGCGAAGGGATGTTGGGGAAAGTCACGGGGGCCGGGCTGGGGCGAGTACTGAAAACCTTTGGCCTGCAGAAAAGCAACGCGGCATCTTTAGGAAAGGAAGGCGAGGAGCTGGACGGATGCTCCACCTGCAGTGCAAGGCAGCCGCGTGTCGCACTGCACACGCTGAACCCATCTGCCAGGTCGGGTACCGAAAAGCGGAGGAATGAGTGTTTAGTGCACCGGGGTGATGTCATTGCCGCACTGCTAAAATCAAGGCTTATCTGGAACAAATTCCCTGCTGGGAGCCTGGTAGCCTGTCCTTCTGACCAGCGTGGTGTGCCACCGGCATGTTTGTGACTCTGGCTGTTTGACATTTTCATGTTTTCCTCCAAGTACCTCTGGCTGAAGGCGCATCGTTTGCCAATAGCAGGTTCACGGCGATTGCTTGCAGCGGGGAGGAACCAGCTTTGCTGGGGCTGGGTGCCTGCTCCAGCCAGCGCCGCGGACCCACGGCCAGCATCCCTGGGTTTGGGGTTCGGTCCCTCCTGCCTACTGAGGGAGAGGGGAAAGGGAGAGAGACAGGCACCTCTAATTAATCATATTAGCTCCTGACAGATGCTTTATGTTCCAACAATGTTGCTATTATTAAGTTCATACGGCCACCCCTCACCAAGCTCCGGGTTCTGGGAAAAAAGGCTTTGCTGGATTTCCCCAGCGAGCACGGGCATCGCCCCGGCGCAGCCTGACTTCGAGTCCTACTTCTCCAACCGCTATCAATCACACCGATGGTCAGACCTGTCAGTTTTTCCTCTTTGTGAGGCTTTTTTCTTCTTTTTTTTTTTTCCCCCTCCCAAAGCTGACCGCAAGATTGATTCAATCCGGACAGCGGGGATGTAAACGGAGAGGTGCTGCCTTTCAAAGGAGCCATTCAAGTAAGGAGGAAAGAGAAAAAAGTCTTTCCTCAAAGTCACTTGAGTTGCACGCCAACAACAACACGGCCTTAACAAAATAACATAAAATAAGGTGGGACAAGTGCGTAAGAGCTGCGGCGATGGAGCAGCACTCCCAAAGCCGGCTCCCCCGGCGGATGCTGAAATGGAGGGAGGGCACGAAGCAGCGATACCTCCAGGGCTGCGTTTATCGATTCCCCCCAACGCTCAGGTCATTTCGAAGGCCTGATCCTGCTCCGGTGCTGGTGCACCAGAGAACATTTGTAGATTCTGCTTGTGTTCGCTGGATTAAAACTTCATCAAAGGGTCATCATGGATAATGATGAATCCCGCCCAGTGTTGATGCCCTTACGGTCTCTGGTTATATTCTTCATTCTGAAATCCATGTGGGTCCTGTTTTCATTAAAGAGAACAGTAACCAGAGGAAGAAAAAATAAAACTTCCCTGTTTCGGGTTCAGTTCTGCTCCACAATTCACGCTCTGCTTAGAGAATGCCACAAAGGATAGTCAAATAAAATAAGCGAGACCACTTGCCAAATAAAAATAACACAAGCACTGAATGAAAAGCAAAATATTTTGAATAAAAGTAAAGCCAAAGAAGACAAAAAGCCTCCGCGAGCACTTTCAGAAATGACTAATGATATTTTTGCTCCCTAATCAGGGCTTGCCCCACCTGGCTGCTATTAAAGAGGTTTTATTTTCCCAAGGACGTATCCCCGGAGCAGAGCCTTAACAGCGCCGATGGACTCTGAGGTTCTTGCAACCTGGGAAGCACGGCCGTGGAAGAGGGAATTGGGTTTTTCTTTAAGATCTTGCAGCAACTTGGGATGAGTCCCGGGCAGGGATTTTGGGTGACACACACCGTGGGGGTGCCTCTCGCTCCCCGAGTCTCTTTCTGGCCTGGTCCCATCAGTTCTGGGGGGTGCAGAAAGGTGCTTTCCAGAGAAAGGCACCCATGATGCACCGTATATTTTTAAAGAGGGAGGAAAAAGCCAACAAGGAAATGAGTGATGTGCAGGGACTGCTGGAAACCCCCTCGGTCCCAGCCCTGCCTGCAGAGCTGCCTGCGCAGGGCGCATGCCCTTCGTGATGGATAGGACAGCAGTCCTGACTTCTAGGAAATTGCTTTCTGGGCAGTCATTATACAAACCATGCATTAAATACGTAAAGACTAACTGCATCAAAAGAAAGTGTTTTACCCAGGGAGTCAAGCCTATTCCTTTACCTGCCTGTGTCAGCAGCCCATAACGGTGCAGAAACGTACCCGTGGACAACACGCTGTCTAGCCCTCGGCACTTTTATTCTCTATTTTTGCTCTGCCCTTTAGCCGAAAAATCCTTTCCAGTTTTACAACACATTCTTGTGTTGCTGATATGCAGAAGTTTGCTCTTATGGTGTGTTTTACGTACTGCGGCACGGACAGATGCCGGCTCCGGGCATGGGCATCCCGAGTCCTGGCAGAGCTGGCAGGGAGCAACGACCAGATTCTGCAGGTGGAGAAGGAGAGAGGCATCCGAGTGCTGCAGCCTGCACGGCAAATTGTGGTGGGATAAGATAAGACATGAATTTAAATCACTGTAACTCTTCCAGCATCGCTCTGCTGTACTCTGGAATAAATGCTTTTCCCAGTTCACAGCTGCTGGACGCAGTTTAAGGGAAACTGGGAAAACGCTCCTTGTCTGGCTAAAGCGTGTCTGCGCGGGAGCTGCCGGGGTGCCGGGGTGCACCGGCCCCACGCAGCCCCTGGGCACCGTCTCCCACCCGAGCAGGGCACCGAGGGGACGTTTGCTGGAGACAGGGCAGGGGGAACAGCCTCTGCTCCGGTGGGTCCCGGGCCGGGTCCCACGACGGTCCCAGCCCAGGAGAGCCGGCGGGGAAAGTCATGGGAAAGCTGTGGCCGTCGCTGCAGGACGGGGATCCGAGACGCTTCTTAAAAGCCGAGCTTTTATTTGCGCGTCGGTGCTTGCCGTATACCTGCTATTTTACAGGTAAATCACCTTCTATTAGCCACCCTGTAAATGAGGCGACGGCAGTCGCAGCCCCTCCAGCTGCCTCCGTGGAAGCAAAAGCATCGGAGTCAGCAGTTTCCCTGCCCCGCTCCCGTCTCCCGAGTCCCACCTCTCCCCAGCGCCGCGCGAGCTGAGGCCTCGCTTTTAGCTGCAGAACAAGTGCATAAAAATGATCTTATTTATTACAGGAGACATGTTTTAAAACAACTGACAAAATTGCAAGATGTAAAACGACAAGCAAGTGCTTTTTCTTTTTTAAACCCATATAGACTTCTGGCAATGATAAAAATAGTGTTTTCTTTTTTAAAGTTGGAATTAATCTTTCTTTCCAAAGCAATCATGTAGCAGGAAAAGCAGGAAGACACTTAGATATTAACTGATACTCACTGGGTGATGGTTACTTATTGAATAGCCGGGTAGCTCGCTTTCCTCTGCAGAGCGATTAACATTAAAGAACAGCGTGAACATTAAAGCAAAAAAAGGTGAGGGGTTTTTTCCTCCCCTATTCCCTTGATGTGTGACTAACAGCTGTTTTTCTGTGTGACAAATCAGTGGGGTCTTCCTGTTGTTGATGTAATGAAGCTGTTTCCTGGTGCGAAATTCTACGGGATAAATTGCAGGAGGGGGAGGAGAACATCCCACTCTTACCAAAGCGCTCCGGAGGGGAGGAAAGCTCAGCTCTCCTCGGCAGGGATGGGCAGCGGATCAAAACAGGCAGCGGGGCTGATGTTGGGTCACAGTGACTTTATTTAAGACTTTTTTTTTTTTTTTCCTGTTTATCTCTAAGTTTTCTGCCGCTGCAATCAGAGTGACGGTCTGCGCAGCGATGGGTTGTTAGCAAGGACGGTTTGGGGTATTTTCCCCGCCGAGCCAGTCTTTCTTAACATCACGGTGGTGCTGCAGAGAGATGTAGGAAGCAGTCTAGCTTACGTGCCTCAGTTTCCCCATCTCTGAAATGGGAGGGTGGCAGCGATCCCCAACGTCCATCACCGTCGGAGCGGTGGGAAGGGGCCCTGGGGTGGCCGGGCACTGCCCATGGCACCAGCCCCCCCAAAGCGCCGGGGGGATGCAGGTGTTTCCCCGCGTTGGCACCAGCTCAACGCTTTTGGGGGATCTATCTCGGTGGGTTCATTTAGTCCTCAGACACCCACAAAGAAAATCACTCTTACCTCTGTTTTTCTTTTTTTCTTTGCCAGTATTAGTTAATTAAACTATGCAAATTAAAACAACTTAATTTCTATAATATCAAGACCAGAGCCTCAAACCATTTGGTGTAGCTCATCTGGCACGTACGTTACATAAAATGTTTGGAGCGGCTCTAATAAAAATGAAAAAGGCTGTAAATCAAGTTTAATTTATTCATTTTCTGTATGGTATGAAAGCATGCCAAATCAGATTATTTATGAGCCCTTCATAACAATAGGCATTTTTATTGGTTGCAAATGACAAAAGGGGTTCTCAGAGGGATTTTTTTCTTCTTTTAAATTTTTTGAATGCCTTTTCAGAAACATTTATTTTTTTGGACTCTATGATCTCAAAGAAAAATATTTAATCATTGATACAGTAAAAATAATTTATATTTAGATACTGAAAAACACATCAGACTTTAAAACATAAATATACAGAGCTAATCCAGCCCAAAGGCTCAGGCAAATGCTACACCACAGGTTGGAGAAAAGAGCTGTGATTTATACCCGCTTCCTTAAATTTCCCATTAAGAGTATAATCTCCCATCAGTCTTTCACAGAATGCCTGAGCCACTGGGGTTTTTTTCTTTTGCTTTTCCAGCTCAGTTTGGTGGGGCGATGGGCACACACGCGCTCCACGTGCACGGTCACACGCACGTGCCCACGCGCTCGCCTCGCGGTGACTTTCTTTGCCCATCCACGGCTAATTCGCAAAATCTCTTTCTCGGTGGGTAACGATCCCAGGAGCTCTCGTACAGGTAAGGCGGGTCAGCCGCCCTGATACACAGAAAATCCCTGACAATCCAACCGTGGATTGGCTTCTGCCTCCTGCTTTTTAGCTCCCTTCAATCATATTTTGTCCATTGTCTGGCCCAGCTGGACCGGGAGTTGGGTTTGGTGATGGGCACATGCTGCACGCCCAGCGCCGCGGTGGCCGGAGCGGGACGGGAACGATGGTAGGTACTCACTGACCGCCGGGACCGTCTTGAGATGCTCTTAAACAAGACACGGTGGTCCCATCCGAACCGTGCCGTGATGACGGCAAGGGCGCTGGGCCGCCCCGCTGGCTCTGGCAATGGGTGTAAGGTGCGATGCCGTGCCCATGGGTGCCACGAGCGTGGCACCGCGCCGGCAAGGAGCCTGCAGCAACCCGGAGGGACACGTCCCTCCTCTGCGCAGCGCCGCTCTTTAGCAGGGGTGTTAGAGCAACGCTGAAACCCCAGCGCCCAAGTTTTGGGGGCAGAGGGCCAGGCAGGAGGGGAGCGAGCACCCGCCAGCCCCACGTAGAGGAAGGGATGAGACAGGCTGCGACCGTCTCCGTCGTGGGGAACGGGGCCACGGGTGCCCTCCTGCCCGCAGCATCCTGGGTGTCACGGCCAACAGCCACCTGGCAGGAGGGGGGGAGGCAGGGGGACCCCCAAATACCTCGCAGAGGTGGACAAAAGCCTGGCTGGGCTGTGCGGGGGGCTCTGGCTTTGCTGGAGGACTCTGGGGAAGTATGATGGGGATGGGGGCAGAGAGCAGGGGCTTTCTCTGCGCTTAGCCTGGCCAATCCTGAGGGAAGAAAAAAAAGAAAAAAAAACAAGAAGAGAAAATGAGGGAACCCCCTCCCTGGGAGAATTAGCATCCAGGATCTGTCAGTCACTGGGAGCTTTTGGTAAAAGGGGCCCCTTGTCAACCTCTGCCTTTGATGTGACTGGGACGGAGGTGCTCAATTAAAAGCCTATCAGTCTGTAAGTAAATCAACGCCTATCAGGCTTGTCACATCAAACAAACGATTATTGCACGAACCCGCCCACCCCATTAATCTGGCTGTTCCTTCTTGACAGCTCAGGGTCAGGGCACTGTAAATCCTGCACTGGATTGCAGCCACCTGGAGCAGGATTAAAGCAGCCCTGCAGCATGTGCTGCTGCACCCCATCACTCCCCATCACGGCGAGGGGCACCCGTGGTCCTGGCAGCCGTGGGATGCCGTGGGATGCCCACCGGAGCTGAGCTTTGCAAGGTCACGGCCGCCGACGCGAGCGGTTCGGTGGTGCCGCGTGGCCGTGGCAAACGTTGGTTTGTGGCGGCACGAGGGATGCTCGGCTGCGTGGTGCGGAGAGCTCAGCACCCGGGTTTGTGGGTGCTCGGCAGCCAGTGCTGGGCCAGTATTGCCAGCACCCGTCTGGCTGCCGAGATAACGTGGGAGCAGCTCCAAAGGTGACTCTCGGCGGCTCGGGGGAGTTGCCATCGGTAGGGACGGTCACACCACAGCCCCCAGTTCACACGTAGAGGGTGGATGGCCACGGTGTCCTTAGCGGGCAGGATCAAACCCTGCCGTGTGCCAGGCAGGTCGCGTTTAAACCTGTGCCCGTCGGCAGGGATTGACCTTGGGGTCCCTCTCAGTAACTCGCATGGTGAAAGGAACCAACAGGTTGAACTTTCGGCTGCTCTTTGGGTCTGGATTAGCAGCGGCGGGTCCGGGGGGACACCGGGGTTTTCCCCTCCGGTCATCTCAAGGTGGAGACGACTGGGCAGCAACGGGGGCTCCTGCCCTCCTCCACCCGGACACGCCGTGTCTCCGGCACCGGGGCTTCGGAGCGAACGGCTGTGCTGGCGGGGAGGAGGGTGCTGCAGCCCAGCAGCGGGCAGAAGGCAGACGGGGCCATCGGCTCCCAAGAACAAGCGGCTCTATTCAAGAGAGTGCAGAAGCCAAACTTTCTTGAAAAGCCTCTGTGCTGCGGCGGGAGCAGCCTCGGGGCAGCCAGAGCTTGTGATTCCTGCGCACAGAGGCAGCGGCTGTTTTAATAAAGGAAGAGCTGAATCTTGGATCACATGAGGGCAGTGCCAGAGTGAAGAGAGAGCGGGCCGAGCCCCAGGGAGGCTGCAGGTTGAGTTTTGGGAAGGGGGTCGGTCCCCCTGTCCCACCGAGGGCTCTGTGGTCCCAAGTTCTGGCTTTGCCCTGACAGGATGGTCAGCGGGGTCCGTCTGTGTGGGGAGCACGAGGGTACCACCAGGACCCTCCAGACCGAGCACGCATAACCGCCCCGAGCACACCCATACTGCTCTCATCTGCAAAACAGACCGTGCACCCCCCCGTGCCTGAGCCTGGCGGTCCCCAAGCCAGCAGGGCTTTCAGCCTCACGCCTCGGTGGAGGGGTCTGCTCCACGCGCGGGGTCCTGGACCAGGAGAGCATCCCTCGGGCAGCTGATGACTAGAGGTCGCATCCTGCAAGGGCAGCAGGACACTGGACTGGGAGGGATCTTACTCCCCTTTCCGCCTAGGCCTATTATTAGCATTTTCCCTCTCTTGCGGAGCCTGGCGCCTCATAATGCAGCTTTGGCTCGCTCTCACGGCGCAGAGCTGTCAGCCGGGGCTGCCCTGCCTGTGCCGAGGACGGATGCCGGCTCCAAGGGCTCGGGGAGCCGCACGGCGAGCGTGGCTGGCCAGGCACTCTGCTGCAGTCCGGGACAGCCTGCTACCTCCGCCTGCTTTCCCACGGGCTCTTGGGCAGCCGCTCTCCCCACATGGGCTGGGGTTTGGGGGGCATTCTTCGGCAGGCAGCATTGCCCTGACACGCGCGGTGCCACCAGGCAGCATCCCAAGGGCTGACCTCCGTGCCTCAGTTTCCCCATTTGCAGCAGGGGTGCGATGGGGCTCGCTGCCCCCGGCTCCTCGGGGTTGCTGCAGCCCCACCACGCCGGGATCTGTGTGCAGGGTGCAACCTCGCTGCTCCTAAAAGTTGTGCATTCAGCACGGGGGGAGGAGCGTGGTTTTACACAGCCCAGCAAAGCGCACGGAGAGCGCGAGGCTGCTGCGCCCATCGCTGCCTCGGTGCACCCACCCACGCCGTCCGCATGAGGAGCGGGACGCTGGAAAGACGGGGCCGGTGCGAGCAGAGGTGACACCAAATAGGAGACAGACTCTCGCCGTGCCACGTTTGATACGGTGACACCAAATCTTTTGCTGATAAGCGGTATCGCCTCCCCGGGGATAGCCATCACCCTTCACCCCTGCCCGGCGCCCTCGGCTCTCCCACGCACGTCAAGCAACACCCGCTCGCCCCGGCAGATAAGCAACGCCGCTCTCGCATCCCCACCGTGCCCAGCTGGCTCTGCCCGGCCCCAGACCTGCAGTGGGAGATGCTGGTGCTGCTGGGGAGGGGGGGGAAGAAAAATCCCTGCTGCCACCGGCTGCTCCCAGCCAGGTGCATTTTGCACGGGGAGAAGTGCCGGAGGGTGCACAAGTTGGAGAGGGGGAACTGGGCCTGCAGAGTTTATCTCCCACACATGATCAATGCTGAGTTTAAGTAAGGTTTATTGGTATCTGTAATTTAACGTGACATATTTCTAACACGAATTACTCTGAGATCATCGTGTGCATAAAATATGACAGGAATCTTTTAAGTGCAAGCATAGTTCTCAGTTAATTTAATAACTGAGATGGAAAATGGAATAGCATTAAATTTAATATTTTACATAATGCTCCTACACTTCCTTCACTTGCTGCTGGCATCATTTGTTTTCCCTTCTTCCTCATTTACAGCCCACTCAGCCCAAATTGTGCTGGAGCTCTGCCTGCCCGGCCAGGCAGGGGGGTGCTGCCCCCTCAAAGGGCCGTGAGGAGCCCTCCAGGGTGGCCAGAGCTGCCCCCCACATCTCCCCCATCCTGTGCAAAAGCGACAGGACACCCAGACGCGGTTCTTGCAGGTGCTCGCTGTGTGCCCGGGCGCCTGGCATCGCCTGCAAACTCCCGGTCCGGTGGTCCGAGTCCCGCAGCTGAGCCTGTTATTGCGCTCTGCTCCTTCCTGAAGGTCTCAGCAGAACGACCTGTTTCATATGCCCCATGCTGAATAATGACACGGCCGCCCTTCACGGCTATGAAACTAAACTCAGTCTTTATTAAGAAAGCGGTTTCCAAGCCGAGCCTGCAGCCAGCATCTGGCCCCGTGCGTGCAGGCACGTCCAGGGATCCTCTTCCAAACTCTTCCCGCTCCCCTTCCCTCCGTCCCCCTGCTCCGCGCAGGCAGCCCCCAAGGGCAAAGCCCCTGCCTGCAAGAGCTGCTGCTCAGCGCAGGGATAAAACCAGGCCTTGCTGCAAGGCAGCATCACTTCAAAGTCAGCGGAGCAGTTGCAGGCGATGGACCTGTCAGACCATCCATGGCCCAGACTGGGCAGGATGGTGCGGATGGAGCTGGGCCCCCCACCCTGGGATGGGACGCTGCTGAGCAAACAGCCTCCCGCCTTGTAGGTATGGAGGCTGGAGGCAAACAAGGGGTTAATTCAAATCACGCCGGCTAATTTACCCTTCTGCTGGAATCTCCAAGGAGAGAAGGATGGGCTATAATTGCTGGGCAAGCGAAGCCCACTTGACCCAGCGAGCCCGTTCCCGTGCGCGTCTCGGTCTCGCCCTCCGCTCTCCCTCAGTGCTGCTCCTGGCACCCCCTGCTCTCCATCCACTCCATCTTCTGCTGCCCTTCACCCAACGTCTGGCCCTCGCCCCAGCATGGCTGGCGGCAGAAAACCAGAGCTGACCCACTTTCGTAAGAAAATCCCCCAACGGCCGTGCCCGGGCTCCCCATCCCATCCACGCCAGGACCATGGTGGGACCGACCCCCCCCCCGACCCGAGAAGGATGGGGCTGGGGGTGGGTGAAGCCCCGGAGATGTCCTCAGCAGGGCAGATGCTCCACGCCAGGTTTTGTGCTCGCCGTGGGATTTGGGAGCACGGAGATGCCCGTGCACTGCAGAAGGGATCAATGCAGCTCTTAGCCTTGTCCCTTCCTATTGAGCCTCAGCCCGTGATTTAAGGGGCTCCGGGAAGGTACGCGCCGCTGCCGCGAACAAGGTGTTAACACCGAAGCCGCCGGAGTTACGGCTGCAGAGGAGCTGGCAGGGCCCGGGCAGGATTGGTCCCGCCAGCCCTTGTCTGTCTGGTTCAAAGGGTTCCCGTGGCTGCGATGAAAGGAGGGTTGTTGGAGGGATTACAGCGGGGAGGGGAGGCTGATGTTGCTGGGAACGGAGCAGGCTCTTTATCGGAGAGTAGCAGAGCCTGACAGCGCTGTAACTCTCTCTTCTTAAGGAGATGAGCTTGCAATAAAGCAAGGAGCACATTAGAGGTAACGAGACAAAATGGCAGGGTTTTGAAAGCCCAGCAGAAGCAATAATCCAGCCTGGAACAGAGAGACCACTCAGCTTACCTCTGCCTTTTGGAAACACTGCCGTGTTTTTGCAGCGCTGCCAGAACAGTTCTTTACTGTAACTTGGAAAGTCTCGGACGTGGGTTTCAACACCTCGCTCTCACACCACATAATGCAAAAGTTAATTCTACTTTCAGGCTGATGTCAACATTCCCCTTTATTGCCACGGCAAAATGTGAGGACTACATTAATTTGCATTTGCTGTGTGCAAGTAACGCGTTCCAGATAATCACAGTAACTCCTCAAAGGTATAGACGAGAATTTCCTGGATAATGTGCTGGATGGAAAAAGCCGATGGGATCCAGGAGAAGGAAACGGCATTGTGTGTTTTCATAACTCCACCTGGAAGCAGCGCAGCCCAGAAATACAGGCTGCAGAGCTGCAGACCTCGGCTGGGCTGGCTCGCCTCACCGCGGCAAGGGCAAATTCAGGGGGTTGGGGTGGCCACTGGCACTCGCTTGCCGGCATCTCCCGGGGCTCGGCAGAAGCAGGGTGTAAGGAGCGAGCACGGACCGCCGTGGGAAGGGGGATTTTCCTGCCCTACAACTTGTAGCACCAGGCGGCCACTCCTCCGTAGAACAAGCAGCCCATCGCTAACTGGAAGCCAATTATTACTTTAAGCAACGTGCTGAAAACACAGATGCTCCGGTCTGAGATAGCAACGACCCTTTGTCTGTGGAGCCGAGAAACACGCTGAGCCCTGGGTGCCCGCGCAGAACCTCGCCTCGTGCCCCGCAGTAAATTAACTGGCCTGAACTCGGAGGATCCTCCCGCACGTGAGCGCTTCAGCCGGGATGTATCGGCTGAGGGAATGGATTTTCCATCTTCCCTGATATATCGCGTGCCCCAGATGATGGCAATGATCACACATCACAGCTAAAGGCTTCCGAGGGGCTTCGCGAAGCGATGGCCGGACTCCAGGAAGCTCATCCCGAAGGCACTGGGAGAAGAGCTGCGGGGCTGGCCGGGGCACAGGGCTCGGCGCTGGGGCCGTGGGAGGGGACGGGGACCCTCACGGATGGGATCCATCCTGTATCCCATCCCCGCGGCTGCACTGGCCACCCGCCTGGCATAAAACTGCGTGCAGGGCTCCCGCGATGGCATGTGGGAGCGATGAATTCATTTCCATTTATGATCTGTTATGATGATACCCCTGAAGGATAAAAGTCTATACATAATAATCTCTCTCTTCAGCTTTGTTAACAACTTCAATTAACAGAGAGCTGTGTAATGCTTCATCAGCCGTTTGGATTACAGATGAAATTAAGCCATCATATTTATGAACTACGCAGTGAGTTCGAGGAGGACTCCACATATTTTACATTTAATAACTTGCCCTCTCATTTTATTTATAACGTTAATAATGATTTGGTGGCCGCTTTGGCGGGGGTGGGGGGGAAACATAAATGACAAAGCGAGGAAGCCAGGCGGGGAGGGGGAGCGGAGCTGTGCTGTCTGGGAGCGGTGCACTGCCAATGCCCGGCCACGCACCTCCCCGCTTCGCTCCCTTCTCTTTTATTTTTGATTAAATAGCCCTGCGAACGCGGAGACTTCTGCCTCGTAATTACTTTCCACTCAGCACTTTTAAAACCCGAGGGTTAATGATTAAATCCCCCGGCGTTGGACCCGTCGCACCCACCAGTCGGGCCGTCGGCAGATCGCCAGCGGGCCCCAGGTCCCGGGGAGGGGGGGGGTATCAGGTTTTGGGTGCATTTCATAGGTTCTGACCCCCAAAGGAGGATGCCCCATGCTTCAGCTGAAGGGCCAGTGCTTTGTCATGGGGGAAAAAAAAAAAAGATATTATCGTTCCCTAAAGCACGGACAGAGGAGGCGGTGGGAGCCAGGCGGAGGGAGGGCTCCTTCCGCACATCCCGCTTCTTCCCATCCTTCCCAGCTGCCCACGCCAGGCAGGGTCCAGGGTCCAAAACGTGTTGGTTTTGGGGTGCTGCTCCCTGCTGCCCCCCCCAGTGGTGATGTTACCAGCCTTTCCCGTTAACCTGCGGGCTGAAAACACGTTGCGGGGCTCCCGGTCCCTGTCTGGAGCCCTGGCACGCTGAGAGGCTGAGCAAGGTTAATTAATTTGAGCAAAGACTGAAGCCTAAAAGATGGGGAGCAGCACATTGAAAGATGATGGCTGGCAAAAATCATTAGCAGCATCTTTCAACAATCTATATACTGTTATCGATCCTGTTATAGATCATGTTCCTTTCCCCTTTTTTGCAGGATCTTCTGGATCGATACAGCAAGTGCATTGAGACTGTAGCAACACATTTAAAACCTTATAAAAGGTTATTTAGTTGCTAACAGTGCAGCAGTTTCTGCAAAGCCTGCCAAAAGGTTACAGCTTTTTGGGCATCATAAATTACAGACGACAGGGAAAAAAAGTAAGTGCGGTTTTCTTTATTGTCTCAATGATGGATGGGCTCCTGAACAAGACACAAAATACATCATATCACCTTTAATGGGACCACATTTCTGTAGCCATAACTCACAATTTTAAAATAGAAAATGGTGAAATATGGCGTTGTATATTCCACTCCTGACATATTTATGAGTCCTTCCCTTCTTATAAATACAGTGATTGCTATTTCAAAGCAGCATGTCAGGTATGAGCAGAGCACAAACAGCTGGTGCGATTGAAAAATTATAGCCAGAGTTGGACGTTTTCAAAAACTCTCTCTAGCAGCAGTAAATTTACAATGTTTGCACTAACTGTTATTAAAACCAAATCCATATCTTGGCAACAGGAATCCAGCGCTCCGGACCAGCTGGAGTGACGGTGCCGCTGACAGCCGGGGTGAGCCCAGGGGCTGCTCCCGGGGAAACACTGAACCCCACGGCGAGGGCCGGTGGCTCCGGCCGGGGGGGTCCCACAGGGGAAGCGCTGGACCCCGCGTGGTGCCCACGGTAGCCACGTGCTCCCGGCACCGGCAGAGCCAAGGGGCCAAACCTGCGACGGGTGCAAGGCCGGTGGAGCTGAGCTTGCTGCCAGCCCCGCTCGCAGAGCTCTTCCCGCTCCGAGCAGCACGGAGAGCCGGGGAAGGGGGGATGGAGCATCACCATTCCCTGGCACATGCAGGCAGCTGCCTGCCCTCAGCTTCCCGCAGGCAGCAGCCATCCCACGCCCGGGATGGACGTGGCGGGCGTCAGCTGCATCCCGAGAGCGGGCTGGCTCCGAGCATCACGCTCCAGCTCTGGCCTCTCTCGAATTTATGCTTCAGTCCGTAATGGCAGTTTAATGTTACACTAATACACGCCGCGGGTCTGGTGCCATTTCTGTATCATTATTTCCATTCATTCGGCAAGAGGGTTTTACTAGTAAATACCTGGTGGAAGAAATAATCCTGCCAAGAGCCCTCCTGAGCATCGCTCACCCCTGGGAGCAAGAGGAATTCTCTGGCCTCATTTAGGCACACAAAAGGCCTCTAATTAGCTTTTTGTTTAGTCCGATTACCGATGTGAGTTTTGACCTTTCAAAGTGATTAGCTTTTGAAGCTAACTAATTTGCATAACATCAGTTTCTAAACTACATACACAATCTAGGACCAGACTTTGTTGGTGGTGGTGTTCACTCCTTTTGCCCTTTTTCTCAACAGCAGGCTGCAGCAAGCTGCGGGGGCTCTGCATTTCGGTCCCTGGATGAGGCCCTGCTCCTTCCCCGGGTGCTCAGCTTGGCTGCAGCAGAGCAGAGCTTCAGGACTTTGGGTGCACCTGAATTTAGGGCACACGGGCTTTCCCCCACCCTTTCCCAAAGCCTTGCTCTCGCTGGACAATCACATCGCCCTGGAAGACGTTCACACGCAAGTCCTGCTGCCACGGCCAACGCGTGGCCCACCCCAGCTCCTCGGGACCCCCAGTTGCCCAGCAAAGCCCCGGGGTCCTCCCGACTGGAGGCGGATCCTTCCCCCCAGCCGTCCCTGGGGAGCAGGACTGGCACCGGCCCCAGTGGCGCGGACACGGCCAAGGTCACCGGGAGAGGCGCGGGGAACAATGGGCTTTACCACATTCTTTGTGGCAGCTAAATTCAAAACTCTTTATCACCGATTTACATTCCTTTATCTGGGCAAAGCCCTCCAGAGGTGCATTTTATTACCCTGGATTATTAAACAAAAAACTTTCTGATAATGAGGCGCTGGCATCTCCGCAGTTGCTTTCGGAGTGGGAACCCAACCGCAGGAGACCCGCTCCTGCCGCTGCCGGTTTATCAGCCCCTCGCCGCTATCGGGACAGAGCTGCCTCTATCTCTGCTGGCGATTAGCTGGTCCCGCTGCGAGAGTTCGTGTCTCCCTGGCCCATGAATAACAGAAGATAAATTGTTGCTTTGGGTCTTCTTGGAGACCATTTCTTGGCGCAATAGCTCAGGGCTTAAGGGGCTTCATGGGAAGGTGAGGGGGGAAACAAAGTTTTTGGAGGTAACAGCCCCCCCTTGCCTTTCCTCCCCTGGGGGAGAAGGGGGCTGAGGACTCAGCGCAGGACTAAGACCCAGGAAACCCTGACTCCACGCCTGGCTCTGGGAGAAACCCCTGTGGGTTGGAGGCAAAGCCATGACCCCCCCTCTGCCCGTCCAGAAGCGGCTGCCCCAGCCAGACCTGGGTGCTGCAACCCCCCCCAAACCCCCCCAAACCCTCCTGCCCAGGCTGCAGCACCCCAGGCAGCGGCTTCGGGACAAAACACCCCGATTCCCCCGTCCGCACCCCTGTGAGCCGCAGACACACCACCCCATCCCCAGCACACAGCCCCCTTCCCTCCCTCCCCAAACCAGCGTCTATAATATTTTCTTTCCTGCACACATGCAAGGACCTCTGAGTTGACTGCTCTGTTTTATAACATTGCTGTTTCCTGGCCTGGCTTTATTACATCTGTTCTTTGGGGTATGGTGTTATAAATTGGGTATGTGATGACGTGTAATCACTAACTGCAAAGCCAATACATTTTCGCTGCAACAGCAGCAAGACAAATAAAGGCGAGCGGGAGAGGCTGGCGAGGCTCTGACAAAGGGAGATATATACACCGGCATAGCCACAGATAATTTAAAAATCTGATTGGGGGTTGAAAGCAACGTTATCCTAATGGAGCTGGCGCTGCTTTCTGGAAGGACACCCTTAGATTTTGGGAAGGGTTTTGGTTTTCGCCAAGAAGCCCAACTGCATCTATGGCTCTTTTTCAGGAGCTCGGATACTTGAGGCTTGGCATGGCCGAGGATGCTCCACGTCTGTCCCACCCCACCAGAGCAGGAATCGGGGGGTTTCCTGGGCAAGAGCCGAACCGGGGCTGTTCCACGGTGGTATCGGCCGGGCAGCCGCGGGCTGGGGCATCTCTGGAGGGCAGAGCCCTGCCTGCCTGCTGCCTGCAGCAACACGAGCAGGCTGGCACCCTCGCTCGCTGGGCTCTGCTCGTGTCCAGGTTTGGGCTGGGATAGAGTTAAACTTCCTCCTAGGAGCTGGTACAGTGCCGTGTTTTGGATTTAGTGCGAGAATAAAGCTGATAACGCACTGAAGTTTTAGTTCTTGCTAAGCTGTGTTTACAATTAAGGATTTTTCAGCTTCCCAGCCCTGCTGGCAAGGAGATGTGAACCTTCCGCAGGGGTGCACAAGGTGCTGGGAGGGGGCACAGCTGGGACAGCTGACCCAAACTGGGACCGCAACAGCTTGGTGAGGACCGGGCGCATCCCTGCTCCTTCCCCCCGGCAGAGCGGGACCCTCCTGGCCCCTCGCTCCGGTTCCAGCTTTGTCCTGGGAGGTTTCCCCAGAGCCTGGGGCTGGAGGGCGGCTTAAACCCACCCAGCCTCAACCAGTTTTTTGATCTGCAATCCAGAGGTGTCTGCATCCACCCAGAAATAGTTTCCACGGCTTGGGAGCCTGCCTTTGCGGGCGTCGCACTCGGCGAGCCGTCACAACGCTTCTTCGCCCTGTACCTGCGCCTGCTGCGGCTTGAGTCAGCGTGGGGCGAGAGGCAAACCCAGCCCGAGCTTTGGTGCAGGGTGAGCTGAAACCGGCCCCAGGACTGTCCTTAGGAGCAATAATCACTTGTGCAACTGTGCAAATGTGGCCAGCGAAGATGGGATGGGAGATAAATGGGAGGGAGTCAACCAGCTGCAACTTAAGATGTGCCTGTATGCTGCTGCACCGGTTTATCATGATAAATGTCATCAGAAAATCAATTCTCTGTGTACTTTTGGGAATTACAACTATCATTTTGGTGTGATTTATTTGCTGTATAACACGGACAAGGGCTCTTTGTTCATCATTTTGAAAGTTCATTTAAAATTGCTTTGAGTTCTTGGTTTTCCGCCGTGACACGGCCGATGGGTATCTGCTCTCCTGTGAAATATGGACCGAGGCAGAGGGTGGCTGGGCGGGGGGCTCTGTCCCCTGCTCGTCCCACTCCTGCGGCGGGGGGGGCGCGGGAAGCCCTGCAAAAAATCCTTGCAGAAAGCTGTGTCGGTGGGAACGTCCTCCCTGGGGACACGGCTGGCGATCGCCCCAGCGCCCGCTTCTTCGCAGGAGGAGCAGCGCTGGGTTGGGGTTTGTTATGCCGGCACGCCATGCTGGGGCAGACCTTCCCTTTTTCCTTTCCATGCCAGCCACCAAACCTGTTTGTCCTGACGTGCTGCTTGCTGGGGAGGCCGGGAAACTTCCCGTGCTCCGAGCACGGGACGCCCCATCTCCGCCTCACGTTGGTTTTTGTGCTGGTTCTCACACCGGTGCCCGTAGGAATCGGCACACGGTCCTCCCTGGGTGTCCTTCCCACCCCAAACCTCTCCCTCCTTGCTGCTGTAGCCGGAGGGATGGAGTTCGGGGGTCCCGAGGGATGCGGGGATGGGGTCTCATCCTGTTCCAGGCTGGCTGGCGGGGCTGGGGACAGCGGGGCCGGGGCGGCAGGACGGCAGCTGCCAGGGAAAGAGCAACTGAAAACCAGCCGAGTTCAGCTTGTTTATCTGCGGGCGTGGAGGCTGAGCAGGGAAATGATCGCTCTTTATAAACACACGGGGGGGTGAACACCAGGCAGGGGGATGAGCTGTTTAATTTAAAGGACAATGTTGGCACAAGGACAAAGGGGATAAATTAGCCATGAAAAAGATTTAGCCTGGAAATTAGAAGAAAGCTAAAAATCATCAGGGGAGTGAGGTTCTGGAAGAGCCTCCTGAGCGGGGGGCTGGAGGGATGGAGCTGCCAGCGCTTCCAGGATGGAGCCCGATCCCTTTCTGGACGGGATGCAGTTGTGCTGCTCCCTTAGCAGGGAGCCGGGGCTGTGCCGGGGCTGTCAGAGAGGATTCTCCCACAAACAAAAGCGGCACGGCTCTTCCAGCAGCCTTTATCCTTAGTGAAATGCCGTTTTTCAGCTGGGCATGTTGCTCAAAGCCAGAAGCAGCCTTTGGGTCTCGCTTCCCGTGCCTTCACTGGCAGCGATAAACGCTCTTTGGTCTGTATGCAGAAACCCCTTTGCCCAGCCAGCACGGGGAAGAGTTGGGACCCAAAATGAGGGTGACCTCCATCCCTGGAGCTGCTGCTCTCCATCTCTCCAGCTACCCGACCGAAGGGCTTTTGCCAGCTCCGGGCATTTCCCCTCCATCCCCACTGAGGCTCCTTGGCGAGGAGCTCTCGCTGCCTCCAAACGACGGAGAGGTTTAGTATTCACGCTGGCTTCAGCCCATGGTATTTCTGTAAAGTTCAGGAAAACCATCGCTATATAAATCTCCCAACCACCGGGCAGTTCAAACCTGTTGGGCATTAATCATTTGTCTTTAAAGCCCGGAGCTCAGCCCTGGAATTATACCCTTTGAGATCTCCCTGGGATGTCCGGAAGGGATGGGTGAGGAAGGGATCCCTATTCCTGGCCAAAACTGCATCCCAAAAAACCCTGGGACAATTGCAGCTCAGCTTTGGAGGCTGCAGAAGGCCTGATCTGGCCATGGCCCCCCTGCTCACACCGGGGCAGCCGCTTTCGCCCACCCCTTGGATGGGCACCCAGTGCCGGGCTGCGTTCCCAGCACCTAAAAACAGCGCTGGCGCTGCACATGTATAATATTTTTTACAGTTGTTTATACCAGGTGTGCGCTTCAGCGGCGGGGGCTTTAATTACAAGGAGGAAGAAATGCGCTCGGTGGCTTTGTGTTACAGATTGGAGCGTAAACCTCAAATAAATCACGCGGGAAGCAGTTGACAGTGAGCAGAGGCTGCCGTGGTGGGAAAGCCAGGCTGCGGCGGTTTCCCTGCAGCCGGGACCCCGATCGGTGGGGGGTGGTGCAGGACCCCCCCCCCTTGCCCGTCGTGCTGCATGAGGTGCCACGTATGGCCGAGGTGGGGGTCTCTCCCGCTGTCAGGTTTGCTCCCGGTAGAGCAGCGAAGAGAGGAGAGGTGCAGTGCCGTGCAGCACCACGCAGCGCCGTGCAGCATCCCGTACCGTTCGCATGCTCACCCACGGCAGCAGCACCAGGGTCGCCCACCCTCTGCTCGAGGAGTGGGGTGTCCAGGCTGCCCTGTGCACACCGGGACTCCTCCAGTGTCCCGTCCCAGTCCCCTGCCCCCAGCCGGGCTCTCGCCGCGGCTCCCTTCTGGTTTTCATTACTCTCCTCCGAGCCGAACGCGAACAGCCTAATTTGGAATAATAGCCGAGTGAGTGTGAAGGGGAAAAATCCTGCACTCGCTCTTTTCCTGAGCTAATCCCCTGACAAATTCTGCACAGCCCTGGCTGTGGTCTTGTTCCAGAGATGCCCCTGATTGAAATGGAAATACTCCCCGATCCTCTCCCTTAAAGGAGAAGCTTCCCTCTGTTTATAAACCCTTCCAGAGGGGGTTTTACGATTTTCTTTTAATGGCTGGCCTTCCCTAGGAATGTGGCAGCTGGCTCAATAGCTGCAGGAAACATCGCTGCCCATAAACCCCCTTCAGTCAGAGCGCACTGCCTGACATTGTCATGAAACGAAAATATTCCTGATGCTTATCAGGGGCCCACATCAAAGGCGCTCAGGCCATAAATCTCCCGGGGACTGTGCCGTGGAGCCCAAATAAAAGCAGCTCCCTGGGCTAATGGGTGTCCAGAGAGGGTCCCGTGGCCCCGGCCCCCCACGGGAAGGGCAGGAGGGTTTGGGCTGGGGCCAGCAGCCCCCCCCCCAGCAGAGACCGGAGCGGGGCAGCCGGCAAAGGCTTTTGCTCCGCTCAGTGCGGGAAGAGTCCCGAGCTCGTTCCTTGGCGCAGGGTTTGCAGCAAACCTTGTAAACACTTTCCGGGCGCTCTGCATCCTCCTGCCCCTCTGCCTCCCCCCTCGCACTGAGACACAAATGAACACGGGCCGTTCATCTGGGGGCAAAGCTTTTTTTGGTTCTTTGCTTGGCATATACGGGGAGAAGGGTCCCGCCTGCCCAGGCTGTCTCCAGGCTCCCGGCATCCGGAGGTGGCAGGAGACATCCCAGCTTATCCCAGTGCTCCCAGCGACCGGGCTTGAAAAAAATTCTCATTTCATCCCCAACCGGGGCGAAATCCAACTTAAAAAAAAAAAAAGAGGAATGCGTGTGCGTGGGTGCCGAAAGCACTTGGAGAAAGTTTGAACGGTGGGAGAGGTGACATGCTGCTTCCCAGGCAGGCTGATGCGGCAGCCCCGGGAAGCCGCGCTGGGAGCCGGAGCGTGCCTGGCCAGGCGGCTCGGGGTGACCCTGTCGTCCCCAGGCCTGGGCAGGCTGACAGCACATTATGCAGCTTGCCTATCTTTTGTTGCAAGTTGGAGCCAGGAGTATTCCTGCAGATCATTTAGATTCAGGTAAATCAGCGTTTTCCAATCCCAGGAGGATATTTCCCACCAGTTGGGCTGCAGGGTCACCTCCAGGAGCTTTCAGCAGGGTATCGCTTGCTCCGTAAAGACCTTGAGTGATGGATACTCCGTCTCACAGGTAAGTTGTTCCAAAAGTTAATTATCTCCCTGGTTGCTCACTTGGGAATTTAATCACGCTCTGCTGAACTGACGCCCTTACGAACAATTACAGAAGTGCCCAAAGGGGAAGTTTCTATCTCACCCTCGTCAGCCTTGTTATGCCCTGACGACAGCAGGATTTACATCCTTCGACACAGCCAGGTGCCCGGCCGGAGCGGTCCTGCCCTCGGCTGCAGCTCTCTCCGGGCAGGACCGTCCCTGCTGTCCCGGCTGCTGAAGCCTTTCCCACGTGGGAGGCAAGTTCTTTGTATGTGGCATCTTTTCCTCACCCATGAAGCAGGGCAATGAAGTTGAAGTCTTGACGAACAAGGTTTAAAATGCAGAAGCTCTCAGAGAGCCAGACACTAATGTGACATCTCTCTCCAGCACTTGCCATTCCCTCCCTTCCATGGCTTTGATGTTAACTTCTTACAAGCTCCGAGACGGCTGTAGGATTTGATCAGTAAATCATGCATGTTAATAGGGAGAAGCAATAGAAATGCAAGAGGTTCCTCTCTCCCCAGAAATACAAGGGGGTAAGTGCAGGCTGCGTGCCCGGGGCACTAAACCCGCTCTCTTACTCTCTTGGGATGCCCCGTCCCAGCTCTTTTGGGATGACACAAACCTCCATCCAGCTGCGGCACGCTGCACTGATACCAGTGGGTTACTCCCTGCTCAGGAGTCCTCGACGGGAGCCGAAACCAGTTTGGCCACAATTTTAGCACACGGTTCCTGTCTCTCTTCTCATCCTCCTTCCAAACTAGGTTAGTTTCCCCTTGGCTATCAAGGGAGTGTTGGTGATGCTCAGGCAGGTTTGATATTTAGTCAGTGCACCTGTGTTGGATGGGTCTTAATTATTTATAGCTTTCCTATCCTGTTTTCTCAAGTCAGTTGGGAAGAGGTGACAGGTGAAGACTTCTTGTAGCAGACGCTTATGAAGCGGGTGAGGTGCCTGCCGCTCAGATGAGAAGAAAAGAAAAAGTGTCTTCAGCAGGAGAAAAATGACAAAGCTACATAGGAGCTGCCTCATTTAATAGTCAAGAAGGAAGAAAAAAAACAACCCTTCCTTAGGTCTCCAGAAAAGAAACACATTCCTCCTAAATAGATGGATGCTCTGGGGAGCATACGCCTCCCCTTTGCACGCGGAGCCCTTCGTGCCGGGGGTATGATGGCCAGAGCCGGAGCCGGAGCCGCTGTGATTTGAACCAGCCCCGCCGTCCCTGGGGGCTTGCCCTGCTCCGCTCGGCTGGCCTCGGCAACGCCAAAACCCACCGAAGCACCCAAAACCGCAGACGGATCTCTCCCTCCGTCGGGTGGTCTCTGCAGGCGAGTCGTGACTCGGCCTGAGGCTGTCACACACGACAGCACCCTGCGAAGCGCCGGTGCTGTGCACGGCCCGGGCAAGCTCAGCCTCCGGCTCCCACCAGGTCGGGGAGATCTCTGCTGTGAAATGCATATCGCCTTCTGCAAGGGACGCAGCGGGGCTGCTCCGCTCTGCACGGCCTCTCCGCACGCTCGGAGCTGAACCGCGGTCCCAAGCACACGCGTGTGTTCCACGCACGCCGTCGTGTCTCCTGCCTTCCCCAGCGGCTACGTGAGCCTGCTGCTTTCTCACATCTGAAGGGAGATGTTCCTCTAGCTCAAGCGCCCGGTCCCTCCTGCTCGCTGGTGACAGAGGACTTAATCCGCACTGCCCGTCTTCGGGGCTCACGTTTGTAACCACCGTGCACGCTCGTCCCTGTTGCACCACGGCTGCGTGGCGAGGGGCCGGGAAAGAGAGCGGCGCTGAGCCCGGCAGATGCTGCTGAGTGTTTCTCTGGGACACGACGGTAGACGAAGATTCTCGCAATAATGTGATAATTGCATCACCATTAACAACGTGTGCTTGCCCAGCGAGGATGGGGGAGCGGAGACACCCGGGTTCCTCCGGCGAGGCGCTGCGAGGCCCAAATTCTGCCCGCTCAGCCGTAGCAGCGAGGGGCTTCGCTACGCCGGTAATTCCGAGTCCTGTTCCTGCCTGATCCCGCCATTGCAAATGTCAAGTTGATTATTTTAACCACATTAGATCCCTGTTAATTAACATGAATTAACCACCTAAATATTCCTGGGTAAACAAGCTATTAGGTATAGGCAGGAGAGGAAAACCGCCTTTAAACCATCACAAATCAATCCCTGCCAGATACGGGGCTCCGTGACGGCCTGTCCAGCCCAGCCTGCAGCCCGGGGCAGCCCCCCCTTGGGGAGACGGGGCGCGGGGCAGCGATGAACTCCCGGTACCTCCTGGCTGCCGCCGGTCCCAGGTATGACACATACCCAAAGGTACCTTTTATAGGTAGGAAATTATAGGTGCCATGACTTCAAAGGCTTTTGTAACAAGAGCTTTCCCTTTGATAAATGACAGCATCATTAATGGTGATTTATTACCTGGGCTATTTCAACAAACAGAAATAACCAGTTTCTTTTCATTTGGCTTGGTGGGATTTTTTTTTTTTTATTATTATTTTTTTGCTCTGGGCTACCCAGACATACAAGGTGGCTGGTAACAGCTGTTTTACTGCTGGTAAGACATCTCATTTATTAACTTGTCATCATGTGTCATAAAGTTTAGCAAAATGCTAGATGATTGTGTACTTAAGCTAGGTAATTACCCCATTATTAAAGCTGCCTTCTTTATTTATTTGCTCTTCTGGTGGTTTGTTCCTACCTTTGCTCTACATACTGCCTTAGTCACAGGGCACAGGGATGCGCTGCCTTGTAATTAGCTGTGTGCTGACTGCCACTCTGCTCTGAGACAGACATGAAAGGTGTCTCTGCCAGCTGCCACCAGCTCACCAGTGACAGGGACCAGGCTGCTGCATCGCTCAGCAAGTGCCCGGAGAGGGGCTGGGATGGTGCTTGGAGCGGTGCCGTGTCCTGGGGCTGCGTCCGACCTGGCCCCGGCACCAGGAGTGCTGACCGCGGCTGAAACACCAGCAAAACCTCGCCACGACAGCATCCGGAGCCGGGAAAAATACACGTGGTGAAGGTATCCCGAGAGTAGGATCCTTTATCCCAGCGGAGGAAGTACCCGGGGCAGCATGGGGTTACCGACCTGGCTGGTGGTGATCACCTCTACAAAGCGTTTGTGCTGTAACTGCGAACGCCATGCCAAGCTTCTAATTAAACTCCCCGCGATGCACTGCTAGCGTGGAGACAAAAGCAGATCCACACCTTGATGAAGGAGTTGCCTAGACAGAGGAGAAAACCACTGTTAGCACAGAGATGCTAATTGCCTCGGGAACTCCCAGAACTCAGGTGCACGTCTCCCAGGAATGTCTGGGACCCTGCCTGGACACGTCCGTGCCCTCTCCCGGGGAGGGTGAGGCTCCGCGGGCACCGGCCCGGGGCAGACGGCAGCACCGCGTTCCCAGGCAAAGCGAGAAGCTCCGACCTCGCTCCCTCCTCTCCTCCCATCCAAACCATCAGTTTGCCTGTGCTCTGCTAACACTGAGCCGCCCGGCTAAATCCAGTTAGCAAACATTTTATAAGAGGTTAAACATTTGAAACCGCCCAATAACTGACTATTATCTGGGCAAACAGGAGCTGGACCACAGGAATTGCCACGCTGGCTCAGACCAGCCGGCATCTGCTCCTGAGCCCTGCAGCGAAATGCCAGTGAGTCTTCAAGAGAAGATGCAAAATCCATCACAGCAAATGCCAGCGGGCCGGCTGCGCCGCAGGGATTATTTCTTCCCGACCTCTTCTCCTAAATCCAGCCTTGCTTCTGCAGCAGAGCCCTCACGGTCCTTCCCCGGCAGAGGGAACGGGGCAACGCCGGCTGCAGCTGGGTGCTGCCACGGGGGCCCGGAGCTGCCCTGCACCGGCTGCTCTCCCACGGCCTCGTCTGCTTGGGAAATAGAAGATTTTACGGTGCTGCAAGGCAGTTTCGGCAACTCGCTCCCGCGCAGGCAACCGGTGTCTCAATCGGCAGGTCCCTGCGGGCAGTGCCCGTCGGCAGAGATTCCGCTGAAAGCAAATGTTAAGTCTTCCTGTTTTCCTTTTACATTCTCCAAGGTCAGCCAATATTAAACAGAGAGAAATAATGACTAAGAAAAAAATTAAAACATATTCCCTGCTACACCACACGTTTCTCCCTGGCACCGCCGTAAATGTTGATCAGGGAATTTCATCCCTAAATCCGTCTCTCACATGGCGAGAGGTTTTATGTTGTAATTAACAAGTGGCTATTGCACGGTAATTACAAATATGTTAAGATGCAATTTCCAGAGCTGCCCAAGGTACAGTGAGGGACCTTTTTTGGAGGCATGCATTTTGTTTAGGGCCACCCTCCTTGCTGCACCTTGTCCAGGGGGTCAGGACCCGCGCAGAAGGGAAAAGCCCGTGGTACACAGCGAGAATAACCCCCCCCCCGCGCCGCGGGCCTGACACCTACACATCTGTACGTGGCGTTAAATACCTCTTCCAAGGGATTAGGAGGCAGTTTGGTAACGCAGAGGCTTTGCGCAGGGAGAATTGCACCCGCGAGTTTGCATCGGGAGCTGCCCCGGAGCCAGCGGTGTGAGCCGATGCTCCTTGCCGGGGGCCGAGGGCTCCGGCCGCGCTGGGCACCAGGCGATGGAATCCCCTTGGATCAGCGCGAGAGGGATGAAGTGAAGCGGTTTGGCCTGGTCGAGGTGGTTTGCTCAAGGACCGGTGGTGGGGATGACAAGAATCCAGCACCGCAGAAACCCTGCCGTGGCCCAGCAGTGAATCTCCCCATTTTCATTTATTAAAATACCATTTTTATTACAAAGAGATGCTAAAAGCGAAAATGGACGAAATGCATTTTACATCCCCCATCGATTTCCTGGGATATTTACAACTGCAGAGATATTGATCTCCCCAAAGTGCCGGATGTGCTTGCTCATTACGTATGACACCCGCAGTGAGAAAGTATTTTCGGCAAATAAACCACCAAAACCTGCCATATTAATTGCTCCAGGAGGGCTGGGGGGTCAGTGGCCCTCCTTGCTGTTGGGGCTTTTGGCCCTTTGCTCCACGTGCCCGCAGCACCGAGTGATGGGGAGCAGGCGAGGCCGGTGCGGGTACCACCAACCTGCCCGTGCCACCCTCGTCCAGGGTGCGGAACACCCCACGTCCCCCCCCCCAGCACCAGCCCCCTCCTTTCTCCGGGGTGGGGATGAGGAAGGAGACCTTAACTCACGATTCCCCACCCAGGGGGGAATTTCCTTGGAATAACTGCAACGATGTGGTTTTATGTGGGATTGAATGTGCCGGGGTTTGTTGTGGCTCGAGGCGAGCGCGGTTGCCAGACCTGACGGCAGGGAGGTGGGGAGTGATGAGACCTCAGTGCTGCCATTCCCCACACCGCAGATGACTCAACCCCCCCTGTTTTTTGGCCACTTCCTCTCCCCCAGGTCTGTTCCCACAGCCCATGCCAGCCATCAGCCTGTCTCTCCGCACCGGTGTGCACCTCCAACTCCAACCCGAGGGTGGTGGGAAGCCCCCGGCCGCGGTGCTTGGCACGGGCTGGAGGTTTTCTCCCACCTCCCTTCACCACACGTGCAAAACACAGCCCGGACCTCAGCGCCTTTATTCCTCACTCCAGCAAACTCCTGCCAAAGCCCTTTCGGCACTGCCCGGAATCCAACCCTGCGCCGTGGCACAGCCCGGGGTTGCAGAAGGGGCGCGAGGGATGGGTGCGCTCCCTGCCCCTCTTTCGCCAGCCAGGCTTGCAGCTGGAAATGCCCCAAATCTCCTCCTGCATCTGCCTCTCCGGCTCTGCCCCCACACCTACGCTGCTGGCAGCCCCGTGCAGCCGCTCCGGGGCCGGGGCAGCGCAGACGGTGCGTCAGGCGTTCCCGGGGCCAAACAGCCGTGAGCACGAGCGCGGTGTGAGCTACAGCCGGTGGGTACCTGGCAGCTGCACTTCAAAGAGCGCGCAGCGCTCCGCCGGTACCTGCCGCCCCGGCAGTGGGGTTGGCATTGCCGGATGAGCATCCCCGGGGCTCTGCCCGCACCTTTATTCCCCTCCAAGTCAGCAGGAGATTTGGCGGAGTCCAGGCCAGCCTGGACGCACTGGGAAACTCTTGGTTGGTCCGAGATCCCCGGTTTTGGAAGGGAGCCCGGGGCTCCCCGAGCAGCGCGCAGCATCGCAGCAAGTCGACCCCCGTTTTCCCATGTGCTGGGCAGAGCATCGCCTCCGAACGCGCTTCCAGGAAAGAGCCAGAGCTGGGAAACCGCATGGTGTAAAGTTTCCGGAGATCCCTTCTGCCGGTGTGTCAGCCCCGATTACATCAGTCAAGTCATGTTACGCGGCTGACGGGCACTAATGAGAAGTGACAGACGTGACGGAGAGCGGGCAGGCTCCAGGAGCGACACCGCAGTCCCCAAGGACAGGTGCCCCCCCCTTCCCAGGGCGGCTCAGCGCTGGATTGCTCCTCTGGCCGGCTGAGGCTTTGCCCCGGGACTGGGGGTCCACAGCCATGGCCATGACCGGCAGCGGTGGTCCCGAGCCCATGGGGAGCCGCCTGCTTTTCTTGTTAGAGCTTCGAACCGGGGCCGAAGCCAGGAAATCTGCCCGCAGCCGAGCCAAGGCTTCCCACCGTGGGAAAGGGCTGGGGGGTCCTGCCTGAGAACCCTCAAAGGGGCACGAAATGGGTGGGGGTGGCCGAGCATCCCCACCCGAAACCCAGCCTTCCTCCGCCCCACTGAGCCCTGCGAAAGGCTTGGCCTGGAGAGCTAAAATAAAGGCACAGTGGAGGGACAGCACCAAGCAGCCAAATTTGGCTCAAATGCCTTCCCTGTGGTCTGTAAAACCATGGGGGGGGGGTTTGCTCCTCCCTGGGTTGCTTTGCCCCCCAACTGTCACGGCGAGCGGGGTGCGATGGGGAGTGCGGCGATGCCCCCCCCCGCCAGCTCCCACACTGAGTCGTACTTGACGGGCTGAATAGGAAACAGGCTGGGACACGTTTGAAGTCGCGTTGCTTTGTTGTGATCCCATCGCCGCGAGAGCTGGCGGAAATCTGGCAGGGGGGATAATCGGTGCCGGCGCGGCGCTGGTGGCGTGGGTGCGCGTGCACCGAAAGCAGGGAGACAAGGAGCAGATCGACGTGCTGGAGGGGAGAAGTGAAGTTTTCACCCGCAATTCCATCAATTTGATGGCCCCTTGCATGCCAAGGTCTCTGTGGGACGGCTGCAAGCTTGGGGACACCCTCCCAGGGTGGGGAGCGATGGGTGATGTCCTTGTCCTGCACAGCTCCATGCAGGGCTGGGGCAGGAGAGGGGCAGAAACAGCTCGTGCTGGTGCATTCACCTGGGGAAGGTCATCTTCTTCCCCTGAAACAGGGTAAAAAGGGCCAAGAGCAACAGCTGAGGAGGATCCCTGGCCTCCAGCATGGCAAGCACCGCAGCCAACGGCCAAAACCCGACCAGCACCTCGCCGCCTGCACCCTGTCCCATCCCTGCTGCCTCCGTCCCGCCGCGGCACCCGCTCTGCCCCAGCCCACCCACCCGCAGCCGTGGGGTTTAATCAGTATCCTTCTTCCCCGACCTTCAAGGTCTGCAGTTATTGACGTTTTGTTCTGACTTGAGTCAATATTAACTTCTCAGGCCAATAGACAATAAATAGAAAATAATAAGCAATGCACAGTTTATATTGATTTATGATTATTTGGGTCTTTTGCATGAGTTTCTCACAGGCAAAGCAGCTCTGCGCCCGCGAGGCTCACGCGTTCGTTAACACCGAGAGATGCGAACAGGAGTGAGAGTGA
>VXBL01007396.1:32295-77345 GCA_013400195.1 Aramus guarauna
TTGCTGCAAGGTTCAAAATGCCTTGGGAAGGGCGTGAAGAGCCGGGTACAGCAGTACCTGGCAGGGCCCTCTGCTCGGAGAGCGCTGGGATCATCTCGCAGCTCTTAAAACACGCTAAAAATGTTAGATCAAATGAACTTCACCGCTCCCCCACAAGCAAGGTGTTTAGAAAGAGCTTGAAAAACAGCATCAAATCAAGTTTACAGACGGGGGGGATTTTATATGTTCTGGGATTTTAAACTAACTTTGCAAGGCATTAAAAAAGAATTGCAAAGAAAATTGCAAAACCGGGTGAGAGGTATTGCCTTTTCTGAAAAAAAAAAAAAAAAAAAAAAAAAAAAAAACCCCGAAGAGAAGAAAAAAAAACGAAATTNNNATCCCGAAGAGTAGGAACAGAGACGACATTTTGAGGCTGGGCTTTTGGGGACCGGTGAGCAGCATCCATGGCTCCGGGGATGGTTTTGTCGGGATGCAGAGATGCCGGAGGAGCCTGCGCGGTGGCGGGATGGAGCCCATCGCCAGCCCATCGCCGCCTGGTGCGCAGCCCAGCCGCTTCTTGGTGGTGAGGTGGTTTTTGGTTTTTGTTTTTGGGTTGGTTTTTTGTTTTTTTTTTTTTTCCCCTTTCTCCCTTCCCAGCCCCGACGTCAGGATGTTTATAAAACTCCGAATCAATTTGAGGCCGGGAGACGTTCAGCCGGGGAAGCAGTGTGCTGATAGGGTCAAAGGCCCGTCGCCAGCGCGGATCGTACGCCCTGACGTATTAATTCAAGCTGTCAGGACCAATACACGTACAAGCGCTCGGGGAGGTGCAGGCAGCGCTTTCCCAAAAAAACGAAGCTAAGGTTTCGCAGACCCCCTGCAGCGAGCCGGGGAGCACCTGCCTCGCAGCACGAGAGCGGGGTGATGCCCGTGTACCCCCCCGGGATGGGGGACATGGACCCTGCGCAGCGGTGGGAGCGCTGCTCTCGCCGGCGTCCCCGTGCTCCCCGGCTGGCACGGAGGCAGATCTGAGGAGCTGCAGGAAGTACATTTGTTACTGGGAACGCTTTGATATTTCGCATGTGAAACGTCTGCGTGCCGGAGGAGCTCAGGCATCTGGCAGGAAATTACCATGAATCCTGTTTCTCTTAACAGTCACACACACACACACGCCTCCTCAATCTTTTCCTTCCCCCCCCCCTCCGCCTTCTCCCCCTCTGTTTGACTTCCCCTGTCCCCACCCCAGGCCCTGACCCAGACCCCAACGGGGGTCCCGCCGCCCCCATGAAACCCTCCACCCCTCTCCCTGCCCTCTGCGGCTCCCCTGAGCCAGCGGTCCCATCCTGCAGCATCCCGGGAGCTGTGCGGCAGCAACAATCTTTTAAACACGTAAAAAAAAAAATCCTTCCCCTGTTTGCTGCGGGGCTCTAGAGCACCCGCCTGTCCTCTGCTTTATCAGACGGCACTAACTGGGGGTGGGGGAAAGGAGTTTTGGGTGCCAGGCTGGGGTCAGGTCACCCTCCGCATCTGCAGCCTCGTCGGTCTGGGATAGCATCTTCCATCCGGCTCATTCAAGCGTGGACCAGCAGCAGGGCTTTCCCCAGGAGCTGCATCCCTCGTGCTGGATACGACACCGATTTTGGGGCTCAGGTACCCCCTGAACACGCTCCTCAGCCTGCTGAGCGCCGGGGTCTGCGGGTGGGCACAGCCCTCACCCCGCACCCCTGGGAGAGCCTGCTCCCACTTCCCTGATCCCGGCTGGCGATAGCGGAGCCGCAGGCGCTCCTGGCGGGATTCCGTACCCGGTGGGAGCCGGTGAGCACCGGAGCTGCAGGAGGAAGCCTGCTTCCCTGTGCTCTCCCTGCCCGGGGAGCTTGGCCCTGGATCAGAGGAGCCGCCTGCCTCCCCGGCGAGCGTGAGCGCGGCTGGAGCGTGAGCTCCAGACTGGATTTTCGTGTTGTCTCCTGCTCGGAGCAGCCCTGCTCGAGAGTTATCGGGTCCATCGGGCTGCTGTCAGCCGGCTCTGCGCCCCATCGCTCCCCGCCAGCACGGCCCTTGCCAAAAAAATTATGACTGTATTAAATGATTTTATTACAGTAAACTGGAGATCGCGCAGTGTAAACACAGGTGGTGCAACACACACCTCGCTTTTAACCGCATCCAGGCCAGCAGGAGCGATGCACCGCACCGGCACGAGAGGAGCAGGATCCGGCCCCGGTCTCTCCGCTCCCCAGGGTTCAGGTGGGGTTTGCAGACCCCAAGGGCAGAGGGGGGTGTAGGAACCCGGCTGGGACACCCCGGAGGCTGAGCCCTCATGCGGGCAGGCACAGGCAGACATCGCTGCCCAAGGAGAGGGGGCACGGAGCAGGGGAGAGGTGCCCGAGAGCCCTGCAGATGCACCCGGGGACGATGGGGTGCTCCCAGCACAGGGTGCGGAGCAGGGACCCCCTGCAGCGGCCAGAGCAGCCCAGCACCCGTGCCAGGGTGAACAGAACCTCCTCGCTTCGACCTGCCATGGGAAAACCACCTGCGGGGAGACCGGCCCCCCGGTTGGGCTGAGGTGCTGCGGAGCACAGGCTCCCTTTCTCCCCCTCTTGCTTTCACAGGTTTCATTTTGGCCTTGATTCCAGCAAGTTTACTGACAGATTACTTCATTTTAACTCTATGGCTTTCCTGTCTTGTGGGAGGCATATTTCTAAGTATCATATTTATCAAAAGGTCTGTGCAAAAACAAGGGCCAGAATTACTCTTTTGATGGTTCCCCCAATAACTACAACCACAATAAATTTTTCAGGCAAGAAAACTCGACCGGGGAACCTTTTGTGCTGGGGTGTGGGAGCTAAGTCCAGGCTCTGGGCTGCGGAGCTCCCCCCCCAAAAAGCCTGGCCACGCTCCCCCCCCACCCTGCGCCGGCACATCTGGTCTCGCTTGTGAGGCTGGTCTTCCAGCTCCCAGGGGTGACATATTTCCCCCGCCTATAACTCTAAATCAGAGCAGCATTTCAATAAATCACAGCGAACACTTATTTATTGGACATAGTTTTGGGGCTCTTAAAGCACGGAAAATAAATTTAATGGAGCGTTTGGAGCATTTCTCCAATCTTTTGAGGGATTACTTGGGGAATTTGTCAACGGAGCCAAGCACAGCAGCTTGATCCAGAGAGATGGGAAAGAAATTATGGGAGATACTCTACAAAGGCCCAGGTGTACCCTAAATCACATCAAAAAAGATTAATGTCAAAGGATTGCTTGCCAGCAGAGTTGATTGGCAGCGCTGCAGTTTATTTAATAAACTATCATTTTAGCCAGAGGGTGACTTTAATCGGAATTACATTTTCTTGTTTCGTTGTACGCCATGCCAAGCGATTTATTGAATACTGTAGCATACTTCTTAACCTCAAACACCGAGAGAAAAAAAAAAAAAGAAGAAAAGCCTTGAGAGCCCCTGGAAAACCTTGAGACAGCAAAAGCTGCTCTGCTAAGAGGGCAGCAGCTCCATTCCGACAGCAGCAGCTTGCTCGCTTTGGGCTCGGCCGGGAAACACTGCCCGTTTGCTTGCTTAGGTCCGGGTTGGGTTTTAAAGCTGCCCTGACATCCACGACCCTGAGACCTGGCTCAGGACCAGGATGGGCAGGGCGCAGAGAAGTGCAGGCAGCGGAGGCGCTTGCAAAACAAGAGATAAGGGCAAAAAAAATAAATGAGCACGTCCCTGCAGATCCCGCACAGTTCCCTCAGCCTGGCACGGATGCCACCTCCCCCTGCTCCCCGGGAAAACCAGCACAGACCTCCTGCTCCCAGACACCTGGCTGTGCCCGCACTGACTGGGGACCTGCCGGGGGTTTGCTGGGCAGAGAAGTCTCCTGGCCGCCCGGCATCCCCTCCACGTGCAGGCAGGGACATGCTGGTACAGGCAGGGACATGCTGGTACAGGCAGGGACATGCTGGTGCAGGCAGGGGCCACAGCCAGCACCCGGCACGTGTTATTTGGAGCAGAGGCAGGGTGCCCACAGAGGCACAGGGTGGTTGGGGTCTCCCCCAAACACCCAGGGCAAAGCGCAACTGGGGGCTGAGCCACTGGGAACCGCAGGTCCGGGGACAGAGACAGGATTCCTGAAGAGATGACGGATTTTGCAAAGATCTAAGAAGTCTTGGTAAGATTTTTAGAAATACCCTGGGGGTATTTTCCCAGGGAAAAAAAAAAGAGCCCCCCAGCCTAGCCCTTGCCATGTCCTGCACGTGCTGGCGATGCACCGGCACTGCCTGCCGCCCTCCCGGCGGGAGCAGCCACGGCAGATGGACAGACGGACGGCAGGAACCGGCACCAGAGGCCGGTTCACGAGAGCCAGGGGCCCAGCGACCCGCGGGGCTCTTCAATAATGTGTTTGTGCAAACAGACAAAGAAATCCTAACTAATAATAGTCCTCGTTCCAAGATTATGATTGAGTTTTTCCCCTGTTCTGCTTGATATTTCTGCCAAAGAAAGAAAAATCCTTGCTGAAGTCTAGCAGGAAATCCAATAAAATTTCTTCAAAAGATGGGTCTGACATTGAAAAATAGCAAAATTATAAAAGTAGGCCTCAGAAAAGAAAAGGGGAGAGTTATTATATCTGGCACCTACTGAGGGCCCAAAGCTCCCTCTCCAAATGAGCCATCACAGATTGAAAGTGTTTAGCTTCCCGTTGATTAAATATGGTGAAGGACCCGAGGCGTGCCAAGCCTTGGGGATCGAAAGTTTGTTTTCAGTCAGAATGTGTTTTCAGTCAATGGAAAAAATGGTCGGGCTGCGCCGGGGTATGTAACTGAGAAGCCTCAGGTTTGGAGTGAGTAATGACTGCGATGCAGAAATGCAGGAGGGTTGTTAATCATTCGACCCCAGCCCCCGTAATTCAACTCAGCAACTCGCACGACTTTGGAAGTGTGGAGTTTTTTGTTTTTTTTTTCTTCTCCCCCTGCTCTTTTTAATATATGAAAAAAAACCCAAACATTTTTCCTCCTTTTTCTTTTTAATTCCCCCCCAAAAAAAAGGAATCACATTGTCTGCTTGTATCATTTTTTACCTCCCTTTTTTGTTCTCCCAGGGGGATCGGGAGCAGCACAGCCAGGTCTGCAGCGGGCAGTGGCAGGTTTGGGGCTCACGCTCCTGTCCCGGCTGCAAAATGGGATCGACGAGAGCGACAGCGGGTAAAAGCAAGGCAGGATACCGAGGACCGCGCGACGCAGGCAGCTCCGGAGGGACCTGCGGGCTCCGGGCATACGCTCCCGGCCAGCGGGAACCGTTGGCGAAGGTTTGGTGGAAACGGCTCTCCTGGAGAGCCCTGCGGGAAACCGCACGTCCCTGCAGGACAGAGGAGGCCATTGAAAATATCCCCGCCTTTTTATTTTGGCAGAGGAGGAACCATTTCGCTGCTAGGCTGCGTGCCTGGCTTCGAGCAAAGGCTGCAACGCTCGTAACCTGCGAGCAAGAGGCGCCCAGCCATGCCCAGACGCCGTCGCGCAGCCCGTCGCTGGTGGGTGGCAGCAGGGACCAAGCATCCACCCTCCTGCTCACCCGGGTTTGGGGGTGACCCCAGGCACGGGCACAGCTCCTTCCCCGCACCCGGGTCTCCCTAGGACAGGCAGCAGCTCTGCGTGGCCACGGGGCTGCCCGAAAGAGCAAACGTCCCCCTTTCGTAGGGAAAATTCGGACAGATGGCGAGGATCACACTCACCTCTGGGGCCCGGGGTGGGAGGGACGAGCTCTGGGCTGAGCCCGAGTTCAGCACCGGGTCAAGAAGCTGCTGGAGGGACCAGGGGCCACGGGGCGGCTGCAGGGATGCAGCTCACGCAGCACCTGATGCACGAGGAGCCCGTGGCCCTACAGATCCCCCCTTGGTCCCCACGGTCCCTCTCCCCCCCCCCCCCAACCTCCATCCATCCCTTTCTTACCCCATCCCCCCCCCAAGACGCCTGACTTTCTTCATTAACTGGGTTTGCCAGGCTGCTTCTCATTAGATAGCCAACAAATTCCAGGAAGACAGGACACCCACTGGGCCTAAATGAAATTAGAGAACAGAGCACTGCTACAAGTGGTTTAATTCAAATTACAGCAAGATATTATTGCCAACTGCAAGTGCTCAGAATCATGAGTCAGACCCCCACAAGGAACGAGACGGGCTTAAAAAAAATCATGACTTGTTAAGTATATAATTAACTTTGGGGTTATTTTTATTTACCTTCCAGTTTTTAGCCTTCGGGAGTCAACTTTTTGAGCTTGCCTCAGTGAGGGTTGGAAACAGCTTAAAATTAGAGGGGAAGAAGAAAAAAAAAAAAAGAGGAATGCACCCACATTCCCGTGATACCAGGAGCTGGGGATTCAAAGCAACACTGCACATGGTGGGGATTGCGATAACCATCCCAGAGCCGGGGGCTGCCAGGACCGCCTGCCCAGGACCCCTGGACCAAGGCACATCTCTCTTCCCCGACGAGCTCCCTGCCCTTGCACGTGCTGAGCAGCACGGAAGGGGCTTTGAGCGGGACCCCCTCACCTCAATCGCTGGCCCCACACGAGCTGCAGGGAGAGCTGAGGGGGAGCGGTGGGTCCCACCGGGCTCAGCAGGGACCTGCCTGCAACCACCTGCACCAGTTTGCGAGGACGGAAACAGCCAGATGGGAAGGAGGGAAAAAAGCCCCAAAGCTTTGGGGTGTAGAAGTACCCCCTATCTCATACTTGGCCCTGCCAGCCCATCGACCGAGATGCTTCATTTTCCTCGGAGCCCGTCAGGAAGCACAAACTGAGGCACAAGAAGCTGGAAGGAGATTTTACACGTGACCTGCAGACGTGTCAGCCCTAGTCCCAGCCAAGCACCAAACGCGTGCCTGTGCTCGCTCCTCACAGACTGCGGCTTCATCTTCCTCCTTGCATCCCACCAGGGGCTCTGGGTCTACTGGTGGTGGATTAGTTTCCTGCACGTCCTCAGACGCTGTAAATCAGAAGAGCTGAGACAGAGTTGGTGCAGGTTCACCGACTTCTGTCTGCTGAGACTTTGCCCAGCTTGCAGGAGAGCCAGGACCTTGCATGCTGGCATTAACAAGCACCGCACGAACGCGACAGCATTTGCTCCCCCACCTATCTCCTTCTGGGGCAAGAGGGTTTTTGCTGGGAGAAAGATCTGCACAGGATGCGACTGAAATAGCTGGACCTGGCGCAACATCGTGAGACACTTGAAGGGCACGTGACGGTGGACAGTAAGTGCTTGGGGAGCCCAACCAGGGTCACAGCAGGATCTCAGCTCCACCGAAGAAGCAAGAGGACACAGCCAAGCAGTTTGCTGGGTGAGGGCTGAGTTTCTCAGCATCCCCAAGCTGCTCACACAGCCTCGGAGCAATCGTCCTCAGCTGATTCTTGTGGAGCTGAACTGGCCAACCCTCCTCTGCTCCCTGCCTCTGGGTTGTGTCTTCTTCTGTTTCTGCTGAACAGATAGTAGTACCCTGCTATCTTTCATTGAAACATCATGTCCAATTTCTCCCTTGATTAAACCCATATTTTGCTTGGCTATAAGTCAAATATAAGAGGGCCGCAGTCAAGTGAACTAATCTCAGTTTACTTGCCAGTAGGTAATTTGATAGACAATTTGGCAGGCATCCACTCCAGAATTAAGCAAACCTGAGCAATAAAGATGTGGGAAAACAATCCTGAAAAGCCATAATGAGACATCTAGTTTCATTCAATAGCAACTTGTTCCACTTACGTTTCTGCTGACACTCAGGACTGCGGTACCTGCCAGCACCCGGCCCGGGAGGGCACGCTCGGCTGGACCTCCAGCAGCTGGGCACGTGCAAGCAATGCCAAGACCAGGGCAGAGCAGTGGTCCACGCTCTCCAAACACGGTCCTCAGCAGAGATCAACTCCAGGTTTGGCCAAGCCCCGGGTCCAGGTCAGCTCGTGGAGGAGACAGCAGGAGGCTTTGCTGAAGACTCAGCTGTAAGTGCCTTGGAGCAAGAAACATCTCAAGCACGTACAGCGCAGGACCTTCTCTCGCAGTCTGCAAGCACCCTCCATCGCTGTATGCTGCCGTTGCCACCCTGCCCCGCAGAACCCCCTCCAGCCCTGTCCTGGAGCAGCAGCAATGCTGGGGCTGGTGCTGCCCAGCTCCATTTAAGCTCTGCCGCCCATCACCGCCCAAGTGCAGCACCTGCAGCACCCACCTCCAGCCCGGGGCTGTTGCTGTGACAGAGGAGAGCGGAAAGTCTTGGGAACACCACCTGTGGGCTTACTCCTTCGGGCAGAGAACGCCGAGGGCTGTGACGTGCCCGAAGAGGGTCCGTGGCGGTGCCGGCACCGGCGTGGGTTTGCTGCCCCGTGCCAGAGCGGGTGCACGGGGCCGGGCGAGCACCGTACTCCGGGGCGATGGCCAGAGCAAAGGGGCTGTCAGACCGCCGCCGCGCAGCTCCATCCCTCATAATGCCATTATGTATTGCTGGTATTAATCATGCTGCTAGGTAAGCATTATGGCACTTTTATGGTAGCTTTGAAGCTAATCTGTCACTAATGCCTTCTGGATTATCATGATTTCTTACAGTTGTGATTCATTAACTCAGATGCCTAATAGAATTAGTATTAAACATCTTCCATAGATTTCTGCCTCAACATGTTGAGTTTTGAAAGCCTTTTCAATATTTCATTGTGTTGTATTAAATGGCACGTCAGGCACATTTGTGTGGTCTCCCGGAGAACCTGGCGCAGCCGGAGCTGCGGTGGGGGCTGGAGCCAGGGGAGGGGGTCGAGCTCCGTGGGGCGGCTGGAGGGGCAGCGAGATGCTGCCGGCTCCCGGGGACAGTTGCGGTGGTCCGGAGGCTGTGCGTGGTGGGGTGCGAGGGGTTTTGACGTTGGGAGAGTCTTCCAGGCAAGAGGGAGCTCAGTGGCGCAGCCGCTCGTGTCCAACCACGCAAGCTCGTCACCGGATAATTAAGCTAGTAGAGAAGAGGTTAATCTGCTTTGAGGATAGAAAGTGCAGTGCAGATACTAAATATGATTGTGATTATTACCTGGCCCTGGAGGAATCCTTTCCCTAGACATTGCAACGCCGTTCCTAGAAGGACTATTATTCCTAATAATCAATATTAATTTTCAATGCAGTCTCTGGGGCTTAGAATTATTTTCTTGTTTAGGATAAGATCTGGATCTTGAAGCTAAAAAGAGGTATTATTACTATTATTATTATTAGCATTATCATTATTATCTTGGGTGTTTTTTTTTTTTTAAAATCATATTTAGATAACCATCTCTCCCCAACAGCAGGTTGTGTAGCTCACAGACCTTTATCTGGCTACTTCAATCTGTGTGTTGCAGGTAACAAAATTTTACAGTTATTATTATTAATAATGTAAGGAGGCCAAGACCAGGACAACATTGCATTACGCTGTGCACGCGTGTGTGCGGCCGGACAAACCCGCACCATAGCCCTGCCTTGGTTTTCCCAGCTTTGTTCGGAGAGGAGCCCCGCTACCCAAATTTCCAAGCAGCTTTGCTGGGGGCTTTGTGGGGGGAGCCCCAGCCTCCGGCAGGCAGCATCGGTGCCCCGGCAGGGCGGGGAGGAGGATGCTCACGCTGGGGACTGGGAAGAGCCTGAACTTTCGGATGCTCCTCCAAACCCGCCAGCAAAACCATTTCTGCAACCTGCCCGCCCTGACCCCCGGAACCCCACGTTGAGGCCGTCAGCTAGAAAAACAGAGAGAGGGGACTTCAAAGCGGGATGGGAAGCAGCTGTGCAAACTGACAAATACGTGCGAAGAGCCGTGCGGGCCGGACGCGTACCTGCGTCCTCACCCGCGTGAGCCGGGCTGCTCGCCGGAGCCCCACGGAGCGCGGCTGGCACCGGCTCGGGGCTGTGTCCCCACCGCTGCTGGTGAAATTCCTCTGGCAGCGTTTGAGGAAGAAACGCTGCTTTTAGCAAAGCTCCTCTGGAAAAAAGGTCAGGTTTGGGGCAGGCGTTTGAGTGATAGCCTGCGAGCGGGGAGAGGGAGAGAGGTCGCAGGGAGGCTGTGAAAGGTGGTTTGTCCCGGTGCCAGAGTCAATGTGTGCCGGCGACTGAAGCCCGCGTCCTGCCCCGCAGTCATTACCATCAATCACGCCTGGCACGGACAGCCCGGCTGTTTGTCAGCCAGCCCCGCTCCTCGTGGGGAGTAAAACCAAGTTCAAAAGCAAAGGGGCTGCTTCCCGGGGCGGCGGGCAGCAACCCGCCAGCGAGCACCCCTGGGGCTGCACAGGCGAGACCTGTCCCCCCCCCGCCGGCACGCCGGGCATCGGTGAAGGGCCCCCCGCTCCCTCCGAGGGGACCACCCCCCCGGTGCGGACCGGGATGAGCCTTGCTCACGGCATGACTCTTGTTTTGAGCAATTTTGCCATCGAAATGATTGATTTCCCAACTGCAAGCGGCTTCTCAGTGAAACCCCGTGACTTTTTCCTTTCTTCTTTTTTCCCCCATGTGAGTGAAATAACATGCACATTACAGGGGAAAAGAAAACCTTAAAACTTCTTCATTATGTGACACGTCTAAAATGTGCATTTAACCCCCTCCCAGTTTTTGGTTACAGAAACAGTTTGGTTCTCCCCTGGATCGCTTTTATGCAACCCTGAAGCACATCAAAGCAAAGCGTTGCTGGAGAGAAGCATTTCCTTTGCCTTCTCATCAAAATGCCGCTATTGATGTCGCAGAGAGACGACAACCTCGGGAAGGGGGATGGAGAAGAGCCCTTACACGAGGGGGTTCCTCCGGGGTCCCGCCGCTGCTCCGCGAGTCCGGCGCTTCCGCGACTATTTGAAACAAGGCTTTTCAGCCCATTCTCCCGGTTTAGAAGGAGGAAAAATGAGTCGTTCCAGAACCGGCATAAATACACTGGAAATTGCAGGGAAAGCAAAGGAGGAAGAGGCTGCCCTGGTTGCGCTCAGGGTGCCGGGCGGATGCAGGGCTTGGTGGGGGCAGCTGCCTGCAGCAGGCAGAGCCCTGCCCGCGGGAAAGGCTCCCCTGCCAGGCTGCGGTTTTGCAGCAGCTCGAGAAGAAAGGGATGGCGAAGCATGGCCGGGGCCGGCAGCTCCGGCTGCCCGGAGCTCCTCACAGCAGCCTTTGTTTTAAGGAGTGAAAGGGGCGGTCATGGGACAGCAGTCAGCCGGGCGAACACGGGGGAGGCGAAGAGAAAACTTTAATTAGGGTAACTTGAAGGCAGGCTTTAACCAACAGCCGGCAGGAGGCCCGGTTTGATCTCCTTGTGGGATAGACCCTGTGATTAATCGCGGCCCCGTCGAGGGGGACGGACACCTGCCTGTCACATGCTTTGATTCCTGGCGCACGCTTTGATCTCGCCGGGCTGCGTGGGAGGGTGTTAGGGCAATGTATGTGCCCAGGTCGTGTTTTATGCCGCCCGCGGGGGGGTTTGCGAGGCGGGAGGGGGTTGGGTGCGGTGGAGGGGTGTCTCGGCCGCCGGCCCCGGGGTCAGCCCAGGAGGTGCCGAGGCCAACGGGAGTTCGTCCGAAGGGGAAAGTTCATCCCCGACGCGGGGTGGGTGTGGGGGTGCTCGCTGTCACCATGGGGGACAAGTGTCCAAGAGAGCGGTGGGGATGCTCGGCCCTGCCACTGCCACGGAGGAGTGGAGCCGGCTCCAGAGAAGGTCACCTTGTCCCTCTCGACCTGCTCCAACCCAGCCAAAAGGGTTGTTGGCCCCTTGGGATGGCAGAGGCTGAGGTTGGGGTGGACAAGGGGGTGTCCTGGGTGGTGTCCCCACCTTTCCCCGCTCTCTCACCATCCTCCTGACACCCTGCACCGGTGGCCCCATGCCGCCAGCCCGGCACAACCGGCAGGACCGGGAGGAAAGCAGGCAGCCATCCATGGTGCACGGTGTCCTCCATGGGGACAAGGACCCAGCCCCTTCCCAGCGGGGTTTCCAAACCAAAGCTGCCACGCGACATGCACAGAATTGGGTCCAGATTCATCCCTGTAGGTCCCATCCTGCAGAAACCCCCTCGCAGCACCCTGGGCACCACTCGCCCGCCCTGGCGCTGCCTGCTCGCTCCCACGGGTTTTGGTGATTCCGGCACGCTGCTGCCTCTGCCCGCTCACGGCGCGTTGATTGGCACGGGCATCTTTGTGCCTGGTCCCAGTCCCGGGTCTATTCTCAGCCCTGACATTTGTGCCAAGCAGGCAGAGCATGTCGCGTTCATGTGCTAGAGCGGGAGGGGTTCCTGCGTGGCGTGAAAGAGGATCCCGACATCTCCGCTTTCATCCTGACCTTGAAACCGGAGCGGAGAGGTGAGCCCCCCCCTCCTCGCCCCAGATCACACTGCTGGTGTGGGGGAAACACAGCGGAAAGGCCTGGCACATCCCGGGCGTGAACGAACAGCGTCGGCAGCAGGGTGAGAGCTGGGGTGCAGCCAGGTGATGCTCGTGCTCCGCCGGGGCTTTGCTGGGCAAAGGAAAAGGGGTGCAGGATGCCCCTGTGACCGTGGGCAAAGGGGTGCTGGCTTCCAGGGGCTTCGGGAACCTCCCTGGTGCGGTGTTATTTCCATCGCTTTTCCACCTAGCTTTGGACAGGGAAGGTTTTCGTGATGTCTTGGTAGACGGTTTGCCTGCTAGAAGCAGTAAATGTCTTGATTTTGGGGAGAGAAAAGGTCTAATGAAGCTGGAGACAAGTATGGGAAAGCCCTTCTCTGTACTGCAGGAATATAACAAAAACAAATTTTCAAAAGCCCCGGACAAGCCCAGTAAGTCTGTAATGTGGTGTCCTGTTTCCTAATCTCTGCAGTAAGGAAGCAGTGTGTTGAATTTAAAATATCCCTCTGGTAAATGCTAACTATTTAAAGAGTGCTAGGGTCTTAGAAATGCAAAACAAAGATTTGTTGATTAAAAACACATGGTTTGTTCTGGAGGCATGAGTAGCCAGAAAAATCAGTTCTGACAGTATTTTGGCTTTTTCAATCCCACAAGACATGATGGTGATTTATTATAGTGATGTCAGCTGTGGTTGAAAAAAGTTCCCTGTGTTGTCTTAATAAAAGAGCTTTACCTTGAAATCATTAAACTCTCAGCCTGTTTATTTGAAGCGATGACTGTGAATGTGAATGGTCCCCTCTAAATCACTCGGCCCTTCCCTGGAACATATGCCTGCACATGAGGTGCGGTGACAGCCCGGAGCTTGCCTTGCTAATGCGAGTCGTGTGATGGATACGATTAGCCTGGCTTTGAAACCTGGGGGGGAGATAAGCACACCAGGCGAGGAGGGGAGCCCCCACATTACAAAGGGACCAGGCATTCGAAAGACAACGGGGTCTATCTGTCTTCTTCTGCCATCCATGCAGATGTGCATAGCTGGTGCCTGCAGCGACCCGCTCGCCTCCCTGGTCACAAATTAGCAGGGCAGCGGCCCGTGCCCCCCCCTCCGCTCCCCAAAAAGAGCAAGCGCAACATTAATTCTGCCAGAGGTATTTGTGCACTGGGCGGGGGGGAGCTGCAATTGCTCTTCAGCAGAGGTCTGCCTTGGCCTGCCCTCTGTTATCGCAGTTCAGGAGGTCTGGTGTGCTGCGGAGAGGTGCCAGAGGTGCTTTGGTGTCGCGCAGGAGTCGCGGTGGATGCGGTAATTCGACCTGATTTTTCAAGCCCGTGTGTTGCTTTTTAGCGTGTTGGCAGCGAGCGGTGACGCGGGCGCTGTGTGAGCTCACGTGGCGATGGTGACAGACACGCAGTCGCGGTGAGACGTGCAGCAGCAGCAGCCCCTGAGACCCGCGCAGCCCCTGTAACACGTGCTGGCTGGAGCTCAACGGTGCGAGCTCGGAGCGGGAAAAATCCCCCCGGAGCCAGGGCAGCTGGCTGCTGTCCTCGTACAGACCAAGCAGCGAGCACGGCACGCTTCGCTAAGAAACCTCTGAGCGTATGCAAGTTTACAATATTTTTTCCCCTAAACAGATGTGCGATATGGCATTAACGTGCCAGGCTTTGTCCTAAGGAGGAGCGCGCAGCAGCCAGGCAAAGGCAGGGGCCGGGCGACAGGCAGCAGGGATGCACGTGCCCGGCGGCAGAGTCGGTGCTACGATCCCCGTTAAATTGTAGACACGTCAGAGCAAAATGTCCAGCCAGATATCAACACCAGTGTCAGCCGCAAGGTGTTAGTGGGAAAGAGGAAAACTTTTCCATACCGCGCGTAATTTCACTGTCGAGATATATAGGTGTCATATGCTGTGGATGGGGTATAGAGCAATGGAAGAAGTATAACAGAAATAACCTGCCAGGCTCGGCCTGCCATCCCTCATCCAGCTTATCAAGTTAGCTGAGCTCAGCAAATCAGATTAGCAAGAACCAGCACAGAAACACTTTACCCGGGTGCAGGGACGGGCGTCCTGCTGCGCCAAACTCCGTAAGTCCCCCCCGCTGGGCAGCCTTGCAGGAAAACGGGGTTGTCCTTATTTCCGAGCAGCGGTTCATCCCGTGCCCGGGGAGCAGAGGGGCCGGGTGTCCCGCGGGATCGCCTGCAGCCCCATCCCGCAGCCGCCAGCCCTTTCCCTCCTATCTGGTGGCAGTTAAATGCTGAGCAATATTTACTTCTTGGGTAAACAGTCATAATCTCCCTAACCAGAGTTTATCGCAGAGAAGCGAGTTAAATTCTTCTTGGATAATCTCCGCATGTTGTGGTTTTCTGAGCAAGAGATTTTCCGATGCCGTTCAGTAGAAACGGGCGGCTCTAGGCCAGAGTGCGGAAGGCTGGATCCGACCCGAGGAGAGGGGTGCAGGACCCCCGCTCCAGAGGCTGCTTGACCCGGGGCTGAGCCCCGGCGAGAGATGGCCGAGGGCCTGCCAGCACCGCCTGCCTCCGACAGCCGGGATAAACGGCAGCAAGCGCTTGGGTTGGCGGCAGAAATCGCTGGAAGGCAATTCCTCCCGCCAGCCAAAACCACCCCCCCAGCCCCCGGGGTCTCCCCTCTGGGTGAAAGAGCTGCAAGCGAGAACCGTCTTCAAAGCCCTCAGCACCCCTCCGGGGAGCTGGGGTACCGGCACCGGAGGTGCGCAGGGGCAGAGCCTCTCTATTCTCAACGTAGGAATTACATTGGAAATAATACAGATGTTGGGGAAAAAAAGAAAAAAACCCCAACAAAGCACCTCCTCGGCGGGTTGTTTACACTAAAATCCCCAGTATGTGGTGGCTGGGAGAGCGCGCAGCATGAGCCGAACTCTGACCCCGCTGAAGTACATGGGAATGTTACCAGAGACGAGATGCTTGGCAGGTACTAACATATCATCTATTATCTGCCTTAGCTACAAGAATTATACTTTCCCATCAGCATGATTATTTTTATTTGACTTTTAAGTTGAGCTGGAAGACAGCGTGGCTTACATCCATCATTGCTGCAGCTATTAGAAAATTAACCAAGCTTAAGAAACTTCCTGCATGGCTTTCTTCTGCAGCTGTATATCTAGAGGAAAACAAATATATTGACTAGTTCTCCATGGAAGCACATCTCTAAATAAGACTTGTTGGAAGTGAGGAATGGCCCAGGATGATCCCAACGTGGCTGTTACTGTGCTGGAAAATGTTTGCGCGGAGCTGAGGTTTCCGAAACCTTCCAGAGATGCAGAGCACTGTGAGATGCTCCAGTGGTCAGGGTGATGAAGATTGGGATTTACTAGTTGCATGGTAATTGCTTCATCCTGTGGAAATGCCCATCTGCAAAATGGGAGAGCTCCTGTTGGCTTCTCTAGGAGCAGTACCGAAGCGGGGGGTCTCACGGTAGGGGCTTGTCCGAGTCCCCGGCGCTGTCCCACCTGTGCTGGGGACCCTCAGCCGGTCACCGAGCCTGGGAACCGTGACCCGTCCTGGGGTTGCGGTTGGGGTTTTGGGCTCGGGACTGAGGGCCCTCAACTGGCGGGAGCTGCACAGGAGAGGTCCGAGTCCTGAGCACCCCATCTGCCCAGCCCGCTGGCAGGATTTGGTCCAACCGAAGGGAGCTGGTATCTGCCAGGACCCACCGTGCAGAGCGGGACCAGCGAGCGGCTGCTTTGGAAAGCGGCACCTCCGGCGCGGGGTGGCAGCTGTCCTCACCTGCTCCGCCGTGAGTTATCGGGGCTCAGCCCAGCACCCTCGCTCAGCCGTCCCCACCGTGCCCTTTCCTCCTTGCAGCTGCTCCTGGTTTGCAGCTGACCTGGAGCCGGCTGCACACATTCCCCGGCCAGTCCGGAGGGGCCCCGGCACGCTGATTAAGCGGCGGGAGCTTGGCCGGGGCTGGGGCTGAGGCTGCAAGAGGCATTTGGGGGGCTGAGGTCGGCAGCCCCCATCCAGGGGGGTCTCTGCACAGGCAGCAGCCCTGGGCGACGCGCCCTGCCAGGGAGCTGCCTGCAAGAACTTCACCAAAGCTGCTGCCTCAAGAAAAAATCTACCGTGTTCCTGCACGTAGAAACCGGTGTGAGCGCGGGTGCCCACCTCTGCTGTGCGCTGCCTCTGCGCTACCGGACAGGGCATCGCTCTGCACTGCATTAAGGCCACTGGTAGAAGCTTCTTTGCCCACAACGTTTCACTTTCATAGCCATCCATACGTGACTGATGGCCAGAAATTGGGCTCCATCAACGCCCTGTCCCCACGCAGCTCCCTCTGCCGCGGCCAGGCTGGGGACAGCCCCCGGGGGTGGCGGGTGCCTTTCTGCACCGCTGCCGGTCCCTGGCCAGGGGCCACAGCACTCAGAAATACCGGTGGCGATTAAAGCTCAGAAGATGTGGTTTACTCACAAGGAGCAGAGGACCCGCGCGAAGCCTGGGCATCACCCGAAGCGGGATTTAAATGACCTTCAGCAGGCTACGGACGCGCACACGGGTCAGCTGCGTCACGCCGAAGGGCAGCGTTGCTTTTGTGAGTCCTGGGCAGAGCCTGGGGGAGCAGGACTGAGGTGGGAGCCCACACCAGGCAAAGGAGACCACTGGCAGCTCTTGTCTTCTCCTCTCTGTGCAGAGCCAGCGCATCCTCGCTGGGCGAGGCAGCAGCATCGCAGGCTGGGGAGAAAGCAGGGAGTCTCTCAGCAGATGGGAGTCGAGTAGAAAGAGCTAACGCTCCAGCCTCCTCTGTAATGAAAGGAGATGGGCAAGTTATAACCAAAGCAGCTGTCATAACTCATCAGCTCAGAGGTTTCATTCAGACATTAGATACACCTGAAGACACTCTCAGTGCTGCAGACGTGGCTACAGGAGTTTCAGGCAACGTGCAACTTTCAAATCAATCTCCTTCCAACAGGCAGAATGAACTGGCTGTTCACGTCTGTGTGTCTCCAACAGAAGATGCAATAAAAAAGGAAATTCAGCTGGGTATGAGACCGCATCTCCTTCCCTTGGCGCGCCTGGCTGCTTTTCTAACCTCCCCTTCAAACGCCCAGCCCCCTTTGTAACGCCGCGCGAGCAAAACTTTTCAGCCACGGGGTTCGCGTCCCTGGATTCAAGGGGGGACGACACGAAGGGGTTTGTGTCTCCTCCCCTGTCGCCCCGCTGCTGCCTCTGCACCGACCCTGCCGGGACGGAGCTGCCCGTGCTCTGCTCCCAGACCGGCTCCATCGGCGGCGGGTGTTTGCAGCCTCCTGGGGAAATGAACTGCAAAGGGGAGAGAAAGCGGAGCAGAGCCCTTAGAAAGTTTGAGGTTTGCAGACGGGAGAGAAGGCTGGCCGAGGCAGCGCGTTCCTCGTGCGTCCCAGGATCTTGGTGCGGGTGGGTAACCGGCGGCAGAGAAAACAGAAGAAAATTCCAGCAAAAAAAAAAAAAAAAAAGGAGGGACGGGGGATGGAGCATCGCACGGGGCTCAGGCCACGGAGGGGGTTTCACCGAGCGGGTTTCGCGGCTGGATCCGGTGGGATGGCACTGAGTCCCGTGGCCTTGCAGGGGACGTGGCCTCGGCAGGTGCCGCAGTTTCGCACGAGCATCGTCCCCGCGTTGTCATAACTACGGCGAGCGCGGGGGGCCGAAAGCGCCGAGACCTCGTGCCGCATCGCCGGGGCTCGCCGGGGGCCCGGGGCTGCCGATGGCGCGCGGGAGCAGGGAGGGTCGCTCCCTCCCTTGCGTGTCTACAAGCAAATTAAAAATTAAATAAATAAATTTGCTAGTTTACAAATAGAACTGTTACTTGTTACTCACAGTATTAACAGTCTCCTTTTATTTTTTTTTTCCTTTTTTTCGAGGCTGTGAAAGACGTTTGTTTCAGTTGCCAACATCTCTACAGAACTAATGTGGGTGGATTGTGACAGATATAATTTCTCCATCCTACAGTTTCATCAACTTGAGTTCTGTTAAACTATACCCGCTGGGCTTAGCTCCTTTTAAAGTTTCCGCTTTGACAGGTAGATTTATTAGTCTTGAAATTTGTACAAATCAGATGTCACTCGTGGCAACTTGTCAAAATGTCAGTCTGGTGAGGGAGGCATGAAAGGATTTTCTGGAGAGAGACGGGAGGCAGGCTTGAAAGAGCTGGAGCAAAGCAGAAGAAAGGAGCTGGGAGGGATTGCAGCCTTCTTGATCCTGGGGGTTTTACTTTATTAAATATCTAGCGCCATACAGTGGGAGATGCTGTTGGATCCTGCCCGCCAAGACATCAAGGCTGTCAACATCCGCTGATGGCTCCTCGCTCGCACCGAGCCGGCTTTCGCAGCTTGTTATGTATATTTAGGGCACGGCTGAGGCACGGGGAGGGGAAAGTTCAGCTCGTTTTTTAATGCTGTTGTGTTTGAAATGTTCCATTATCGCCCTAACAAGCCGGGAGCGGTGCCGCCGAGCCGGCTCGGAGGACGATGCCTCGCGCAGGCTGCGGCCGGGTGAGCGGCAGCTCCATGTGCCAGCGCCGGGCGAAAGGAGCGGGGACCCCCCCGCCGGGGACAGGGGCTCCACCGGCCACGGGGTCCCCTCCCGGACCCTTCCCCAGCCCCGATGCGCGTCCGTCCCCTCTCCGCAGCGTGCGGCCTCGGGACGGAGCAGAAGCCCAGCAGCGGGTCCCTGGGCTGCAAAAAAAAAAGCAGCAGGGCGAAGCTCGCGGTGGGCGATGCCGTTTATCCGCTTATTTTCCCTTACGGCATCAGCAGCTTGCTTGCGTGAACTGCTGCTCCCCCGTTAGCCCTGCGTGCCCGGCCGGGGCCAATCCTTACAATTCTTCTTTGAATGGTGGCTACGACTCAGCCGCTGCCCAGGCCCCGATGCTGCCCGGCGCACGGATTCCTCCATGGGTGCTGAGCGCGCAAAGCTCCTGTGGGATTAAACCACAAACCCCGCACCGGGAGCCCGGGCACGCAGGAGGAGCAGGGGACAGCTCGGGTGGCACAAACCGCCCTCCTGCCCGCGGTGCTCAGCAGAGACGTAGCAGGCATTGCACGTGTGCGTGCGCAGATACGCATTGCTTAATCAGCCCTGGAAAGCTGTAATTAAAAAAAATTGACCTTGCCAGCCATTTGCGCTCTCACTGATGAAGGCAGGAGCGAGTGCGAAGCACGCTCACAAAAGATCGCGTGCTGGAAGCGGTTAAAAAATGGCAGGCATCTCCCTTTAACGCATCGACCCGATAATTTTGAGTGAAGTTTTTCCGTGGAATAAATTCAGGGTTGTTGAAATGAAAACTTAAAAAAAAAAAAAAAAAAGTCTTTAAAAAAAGCAATTTAAAAAACATTATTTTGATTACCACTTCCAAGAAGATCAGGAAAATCTCCACTGAAATCAACATTTTTACATGAATATTTACACTTTGTTTGAAAAATCTGTTTTGGCTGAAAAGACATTTGTTGAAGTTTGCTTGACGGGCGATGTCACTCCCCTGGTGACGCGGGGACCCGGCGCGGGGCAGGGGCTGCACGTCGCCGCCGGCCGGATCGCGGGAACAGAGCCGGGCGATTCCCCGCCGCGGTTTCCCGATGTGCCCGTCCAAAGACACCAGAGCCACAAAAAAAGGTGGGAAAAAAAGTCCCGCCCTGTCGCCCTTGCTCCTCTGGAGATGCTGGGGTTGATATCTCAACCCAGACAAGCTCCCAGCAGGGATAACCTTGCTTGCAGCGCCCGCACAGAGCTGTTCAGACGTCCCCACGCGTCCCCGGATTTTTCCCGCGCCTCTCCGTCGCGTCCCGTCGATCCCACGCCAGCCGCGTTAGCCGAAGGGCTCGTTAGCTCTGCGGAGAGACACTGCCCCAGCGTTTTCTCATCACCAGGATCCAAGAAAAGCCATTTTCCCTTCCTGAGCTGGGCCGTCACCTCGGAAATTTCCCCAGTCCAGAGCTGGTCCCAGTGCTTCGGCTCGATTCCAGCCTTTACGCCTTGCCCTGATTCTGCCTATTACACGTGCCCGGCAGAGCTGTGAAATGAAAAAATCACGGAAAAACTGGAAACTGGTATTTGTGCATCGGTTTTGAAACGGGACAGCTCTCACAACAGCAAGTGAATCAACGCCAGCCCTCGCTGCAATCGGTTTCAGCACATCTTGTGATTAACGAGTGTTTTGTCAAGCACGGCGTACGAGAGCGGCGCACACCATCATTTACTGCCCTCGCTATCTGCTGCCTCTGCGGACGGCCGCACGTTGCCCTGACGTGCTCGTTCCCCTGATCCCATCCTCTTCCCGGGGGGGCTCGGGTGCTGCTCCGGCACCGCGGTCCCCCCACACCCTCCAGCTCTCTGGTCGTGGGTTTGGGGTTGGTTTTGGGAGGGAGGTGTGCGCCGTGCTTCCTCCGGCACAGCGGGAACGGGAGGTGATCCGGGAGCTGGGACCCGGCCACGCTGCCCGGCTGGTCCCGTCCCTGTCCGGGGGTTTTTGCCCTCCCTCTCCCTGCGATGGGGATGAGACCACGTTTTGTCACAGTGAGAAAAATTAAGCTGAGAGGCTTTGCTTAATTAATTGGTACATAAATGTTTCCTTTCTTCGAGCGGCGCAGAGCGATCGTCTCGTGAAAAGAGGAGAAGGGGAAAACCCACTTCACACGGGAGGATTTTCTTTAAAAGAAATCACTTTATGTCACATCCAGCCTTGATTCCCTTTCATGTGGCAAACGACTCGTGGCAGCTTGCTTTCCACGTTAAACACCATCCCGGCAGGTACGCGGGGACGCGCGCAGCTCGTCCCAGCTCGGGTGGTAGAACGTAACCTGGGCTGGGGCAGGGGGGGCAGAGGGTCAGTCCATCCGTAACGGGGTTTTTCCACGTGCCGTGGGGGTCTGCAAAGCGATTTCGGCACAGGCGGCGGGGAAAGGGAGAGGGAAAGAGGAGAAAAAAAAAAACAAAACTGCCTGGCATGAGTTCAGAAAGCTCTCCAGCTCACACATCTGGTTCTTATATTTCAAAGTTAATTAGTCATATTGAGGCTGTCTGAAGATAAATTTATCATCCAGAAAAAACACAAACAGTTTGAAAAATGAAAGGAAGTGAGGTGACATGGCTTGACGTTTAAATAAATCATTTTAACATGATTAAAAAACTTGTCCTCCCTGACACCCGGAGCTGGATACTTTGTAAAGACTTTTTGACAAAGACAAGTCCCTGTTTGGTATACAAAGCCCCTGCCATTCAATTATACAGAATAATCTTTGGCCAATTACTTTTCCGAGCGACTACCGGAGGATGCGACGCACGGCACAGCGGTTGCTGCCCGCCGGGGNGGGCTTGACCCCCCGCGACACACCGGGGCATCACCGCCGGGTCGTGCCCATTCCCCCGTCCCCCCACGGCGTCACGGCGCGGGTGGGATGATCTAACACAAGCTGAAAGTTTTCTCCTAGTAGCGATTTTGCCTCCTCAGCTTTGCTAACGGGATAACAGGAGGTGCTGGTGCTGCTGCGAAAGTTTCGTCATGTCGGTAATTCTCGGTGATCGGTCACCGCGTGTTCCCGCTAATACCGCGCAACAGTCTTATTAGATCAGTGGCTTTAGTTTTACGTCCATATTATCAAATTTCCTTCTCACTGGCTTGAGCGATAGAAGGTTTGTGATTAAATGAAACACTCTCCCTGAACGTCAACTGGAGAAAAGCCCTGTGTGTCTGCTCGACAATATGTCTATAAGCTCAACATCAATCAATATTAGGGGAAATCAGCATATCAGATGACCCAGAGGAAGAGCTCAGCTGGTTTTCATTCTGATTCACCTGCTCTGTCAGATGCTTTCAAGGGATGTTTAAGTTTTGCCGATCCTGGCTGAATTACTGATACTTCTCATTTCCCAGATCCAAACCCATCCCTAGGAAGTCACTCGGGTTTTTTCCCGCTGACCAGATCCAGCCCGTTGCCTCGCCGCTGTGCCGCCAGGAGGGTTTGCAGAGGTCTTTGGGTTTCTTGGTCTCATAAGAAATCTGCAAAACGGGGACTGCAGCCTGTTCCCCCTCCCCAACAATTCCCGCAGGAGCAAGGATGCGCCAGACGGACAGACAGGGAGACGCGGAGCACCGAAAGCCTTCCGCCTGTTTGGAGCTGAGGAAGTTCAAGAAGGTGGGAAGATTCACGTCTTGTAACAAGAAAAGAGCTCTCCCGGGCATGAAGGAAACAAAGTGACATAAAAAAGCATGAAATAAAAATAAATAAATAAAAATGTGACGCTTAATGGATAAAATGAATATTCAAGTTGTTTCCAGGGAAGAATCTTTGACTTTGGTGCTAGTTACAGTTACAAGGTTTATGCGTTTTCTTGCTGTCAAAGCCTTCACCGTAATTGTCCAAAAGTTCCTTGATTATTTCTAACAAAACTGTCAGCTGCCTTTGAAGTATCAGAACAGTCTCATCACATCTTATTAAATAGTAAACATCATTTGCAAGCGCGCAGGAGCTATAGACACCGCGTCAAGCGACTCGTCAAAGCGGGTCGGTGGGGTTTGCACACAGGCATCGCTCCCCGTGCCCCCCATGGTCCCGCACCGGGTGCGGGGGGCTGCAGGGCTGAGTCCGGGGTGCTGCCAAAAACCGCTTTGCCGTGACACCAGCCAAAGCAGAGGGATGAGCACCGGGTGGCCTGGGAGCTCGGCTTCTCCTTCACACGGAGCAGAGAGCATGGCCAGCGCCAAGCCCGGCCGGCGGAGCCAGGGATGCCACGGGATGGGGAAAGGCGGCTCCGGGGTCCATCCATCCCGGGAGCGCGGTTTGCACAGGGCCCCCAGCTCTGTCCTTTGGGAATTACCGGAGAACCCAAGCCCTGTCAGCTCGGAGCATTTCGAGATATATTTGGAAATAATTACTTAATTTGAAAAGAAAATAGTGTTTTGGATCCAGCCTAATGTTTTTGTGCTATTTTTTCAAGCCAGATTTGGAGAAACTTATTTCATGTGTTGAAGTGTCTTTCGAGAGCTGAATCTTTCATAGAAGAGTAATTGTGCAATTAGCTATGAATTAGTAAAAATTCATTCTAATTACTTCCAGGTGTGACACATTTCATGCCTAAAACCAAGGACAGCACTCGCAGCACCCCGTCAGCGGTTGCTTGCGGAGTGGATACGAACAGAGACGCAGCTCTCGGCCCCACGCGTGCCTGGTGACGGCGCTTTTGGAACCCGAACCTGCAGAGTAACCGCAAACAGCCCCCGAGCAAACGCTGGGCTCGGCTGGGGAGCCGGGAGCCCCTTTCCCTTCCTAAACCTGCAGCGAGTCGATCGATGCAGGCTGCTAGCTGGTGCAAACTGGTGATCCCCCGCCCTTCCAGTAACGCCCAGTGCTCTTGGACCAGCAGCAGCAAAGGCTGCGGTTCAGACCGGACCCCAGGGCAGCCGACGCATGTCGAAGTCCCTCTGTGTCCCTGGCGTGAGTATGGGCAAACCTTGGGCAGGATCCACGGGCCGTGGCGAGGGGCTGGTCCCTGCTCGGTGCCGCTCGCAGCGGGGTTTGGTCAAGTTACTTCTCCCCTCGGTCTCTGGCACGGGGAGCTGGAGCCCTTCTCAGCCCCGGAAAGCCACAGCTAAAACCGTACCTCGTCGGTTTATTGCTGGCTGGAGAGGAAAAGCCAGGTGGATCCTATTGTGCCTGGTACGTCATTAAAAACACTGGAAATCTCACAATAAATCCCGCAAGATTTTTAGCTTGAATTGCAGATCAAAGAGGCTTTGGGAAGGAGCATCCCAGGTTTGAATGCTTATCTCAGCCAGACCCCATGAGCTTTTGAAGTTGCCCCATCAGTCACTAATCAAAGATCTCCTTTTAGATGGGGAAATCAAATCCCTTTCAGCAGAACCGCGTGGTTATCAGTTTCTAAACATCACTTGTCTTTTGAATGACCTTCTTTTTGTGAGCTGACCCCGGAGCCGTCACCGGAGCAGGAAAACCTTGGAAGAACTGGCCCTTTAGTTTGCAGAGCATTGGCACATGCATAGCTTTGCTTTCAGGGCGTTCAAATCAGCAAAGAATGCGTGTGTGGAAGTAATAAAACCCTTTAGAGGTAAATAAATACATGCTGTAGTCCCTGTTTAACACATAGCAATTGCCTTCAACTACAAGTACTAACAAAGACCCAGCATTTCCAATCAAAAGAGGAATTCACAGAACTATTAGTCTCTGCTTTTCCTCAACATATACAGACAACCCTGAGATGACAATAGACAATACCATGCCAGAGGATCGAGTTCTTACATACGAAGCATTTTGGCTAAAGAACCCCTGCGGTAACATGAATAAAAGGTCTTGTCTCGGCTATTATAAGCGATGTATCTGTCGCATCCTGGAGCATATTTTAGGACTAAGTTTCCACGAATCGGGCTGATGGGGAAGCTGTGTGAGAAAACCGTGTCCGCACAAGGCCGGAGCCCCGTTCCCGCAGCAATGGCCCCAGGGAAGGCGGCAGGACTCGGTGGCGCAGGAGCAGGGAAGGGGTGACCCCGGCAGCTGCCACCTCCCTACAGCCAGCCTGGCCCCACTCGTGTCCCTCAATTTTAACCACAAATGCCAAACTGCACTAAGAAACTCCTTGAGTTCTTCCCCGTTACCCTTTTGCCATTGAAACTTTCAGGAAACGTGTCTTACGCTGTTAAAATCCCTCTAGGATTTCACAGTGCAAGTGCGCAGCGAAGAGCGGGGCTCTCTCCTGTCGCCTGCTGCTGGGAATATTCCCCGGACTTAGTTACGATGATCCCACCGTGCCTGCGTGATCCCTTCTTGTAAATCCGTTCTGCAGCGATCAGATGATGTTCCTCTCCTTTCAGCCAGTTTCTTGATGGGAATTTACACCTTGAAACCCGATGCGGAACATGAGCGGAGCTGCGGTCCATCTGCACGCTGTATTTTGAGCTCCCCTGCTTGACTGCAGCATGGCTGGCACATCAAAAGCACGCGTTCCCCCGCTGCGATGCTGGACCTGCTTTCTGCCTTTTGAGATTCATGACCCACTATTTTGGTCTTTCTCTCTATTTTTGGAAGTCGTCTCATGGTTCCATATCCTTCCCTGTAACTGGATTCTTCACGTCCCCTGGCTCGATGGCTCCAACGCTCACGGTTAACCCTTCAGGCTTACACAAGAGAGGTGCCTGGGCTAAGGATCCTGCAAGGACTAGCTGGCAGCAACCACAGAGGGGCTGAAAATAAGGTGGAGAGGCTCTTCGGTTGTGGGTGAGTTGCTGAGCAGTGCTGTGTGGGACTGGAAGGAGAGGGGAGCATCCGGGCGCCCACAGATGCTTCCCAAAGCAGAGCGGGTCCCTCCGGAGCCACCTCTACCCACACACACGACATCCCGGAGGCACACGAGGAATAACCCCCCAAGGACGTGATGTGTTTGAGCTCCGTCACTCCAACGCGCCATTTCACAGTGAACTATCTCCTTTTAAGAAACACAAATGGAGTTAAAGGAAAAAAAAAATAAAAAAATAAAAAAAAGCTGCAGTGGATAGCGAGGTCTGCAGATCACCGCACACCTAAACAGCAAGGCTTTTATTGGGTTATACCTGATTTCTTGCACCTTTGCCTGGGCAACTTGAATAATTAAAAATAAACTTCTCTTATAAAAAACAAACAAATGGTATTACTGTCCCAGGCAGCAACAGCCTGAGGGCCACGCGTTCGGGCTGGGGTGAAGTGCCCGGGCGCTGCTGAACCCAACTCCCAAGACTCCTTTGAAAACTCTGACTCTGAGCACAGGAGACTCGAAGGTGGAGCATACCGGACCGTCGCTGCCAAAAACTAGAGTATTTTTTTAATAAGGGCTCAAACAAACTAATAAAAAGACCCCATCAGCAGGGCAAATTTCATTCCAGCTGGGAGCTGGATTCCTGTTAAAAGAAAGTGCCAGCAGGCCCTTTAGCTCAAATGGCACTACCAGACACAGCTATAATTACGAGCTTTCTATTGCTGTGTGAAAGCTGTTATGAATTTCAGTGGGCAGAGGGGCACAGAGGAATAGTAAATCACCCAAACAAAAGGTATGGGCAGCAGGGAGTAGGCTCCGGTGTTAACCAAGCACCGTCGTAAAGAGCTTAAATTATGAACATGTGCCATGGTTAAAACAGAATCTGCAAACTGGGAGCTAATTGTCCCTGACGAGCCCAAGCATCTCTGCACGCACGGGAAAAATCAGGCCATACTTACTGGTTCTTTGTGTCGTCGTCCTCCCTGGAATCCCAGTGCTCCCAGTGCATTTGTTGGAGTGGAAAGACCCCGGCTGTGGCTGCAATGCAACTGGGGAGAGCGGTGCCCCGGCCCCACACGCCCCGGGATGCTCGGAGCCTCCTCCTCTGCAGGGAGCGCGAGCGGGATCCCCATCCCAGAGAGCAGCGAAAGACCCCGTCTCCTTTTGGGGAAGAGTAAGAGGTACAATGAAAGAGCAGATGATGTTTGTGAGGACAAAGGCCCCAGCGCCCCAGAAAGTGTCTCGTTGTCTTGGCACCCTCAGCTGATGCCTGCGGCTGGGTCCCGACGGCAGCTCTGCGGGTTGGGGCTGGGTGGAGGTCGCTGCAGAAGCGGGGCACAGACCGGAGGAAGGGATGTAGGGAAGTGCACGGAGAAGCGCTCCGGAGGCGGGCAGGGCTCCTGCCTTCTTCACACCATCACAGCCCAGCCTCTCCCTCCACGCACGGCCTCCCTGCAGACCTGCACGCGAGCAGCCCCGTTACTCACGGGGAGCCTCCCCGATCGCAAGTTCACAGCTGAGCTTCCCTCGCCACACTCAAAGGAGATCTTTCGGTGCTGCAGCATCCTTTCTCCGGCCCCAGGCAGCAGCAAGAGGCCGGGACCCCAGCAGTGAGCTGGAAATCCAGACCTTCACCCAGCTCCACACAGCCTCTCCTCCACCCCTTTCTGCAAGCAAACTCGCAAAGTCTAACTTCTATTAGCCGTTATTTTAGCAACTACTGTCACCACCCCTCCAAGCACAAACTCTGAATAATCTGTTGTTGATTTGTACATGGATTTGGACCGGAAAAAGGTTTTCCCAAGACCCCCGGCTTTACGCAGCCTCCTTTATTAGTCCTGGATGGAGCGTTTGCAGGAGGGAGAGCCCGAGGCTAAGCTCTGAGTCACAGGACCATTGCTCAACGCCGCGGCCTCGGCAGAGGAACCTAAATCAACCCTGAGCGAGAACTTCTAAGGGAGATTTAGGCCCCCAGAGTGAGTTGTGGCTGGGCAAGGCAGCTCTCCCAAGGCAAACCAGCCTTTATTGGTCAGCTGGACACCGGACGCAGTCTCTGAGCTGGAAACTTCTGGTCGAACTTAGCAAAGAAACAAGTTTGTTTGACGACTTCATCCTCTGCTGCCAGAGATGCCCTTCTCTCCTGAAGACAACCTCTTACTCCGCTCATCTCCGCTTAATCCCGGGGGCAGTCACTACGTCACATCTCACATCGCACGGTTTTGCTGTGCCGTCCTTCCCCGGCCCCTCCAGAGCACCCCTGGGTAAGGCTCACATTTCCAGGCAGGATTTTGAGGCATTTCACCCCTTTCCGGCCCACGCGTGGAAGGGAAGGCGCACACAGCGGCAGCGAGCACGGAGCCCCTTGGCTCGCGGGTCTCTCCTCCCGACTTTCCCCTTTCCCGCTCCCTCCATCCCGTTCCCCAGGGATTACGTTTCTATTTAACCAGCCGCTTCCTCGCCCGTTGTCCCAGGTCTCGGGAGCCGCAATCATCCAGCCCAGGGAGACAGGGCAGCTCGAGCAAACGCTGGCAGCGCCTAACAACACGGGGAGAATTCCGATGTTTTCCAAGGCAGTTTTTCCCCCCCACCTCCCCTTGATGGATTTTCCTACTTGGAGAGATTTGTCTGCAGAGTATAACTTCTCTGCACCTTGAGAAAGTCAGCACTCTCCCCGAGACAGCTGCAGTATTAATATCCCAAACTGGGGAGCAAGGAGGGAGAGCGTGTGAGTGAAGAAGCAAGTCTGCACCAAACCACATCAGTAAAATGAGAAAGGCAAAGATTGCGCCATAAATAAGGACCAGTTGACACTTCTTAAATTCATAGCTTTAGCACACAGCAAAGTGTCTCCTTTTTATCAGGAATTTGTTGACAAGGGTTGCAAAAAGATCTACAAATAATACTGAGTGGGGCTATGAAAATGTATTTGTGGAACATTTCAGTATCAGGGATCACCATTATATCGGAAGAATTCATCTTCCTGGAACATTTTATTAGTATCTAGATTTTATAGCTGCTCCCTTTTAATTTTTTTTTAAATCTATTATTTTTTTCATTCCTCCAGCAAATGTAGCATTGGCTGAAAAGAGGGGGAGACCAGCATCTCGGCTCTCCCCACACCCCCTCCCTGGCTCCCCAATTTACCCCCTGCATTCCCAGCCCAGCAGCAGCCATGAGGGGTTCAGCTTTCCAGGTTCCCTTCCTGGGCTGCTTTTCCCCATGGATTTCCCGGGTGACCCTGGGCCTCGGCATCCCTCAGTCCCACTGGCTGCTCGCAGCACGGGAGCCAGGCAGCGAGGGTGCGGACCGAGCCCGGGGGACCCCCGCTTGCATACACCCCCAAAACACAGGAGCAGAGCCCTGGCTGAGACACCAGCTTGGGAAGGGACATTCACAACCGTCCCGTTACGCCACACTCAGGGTGTCGGTGCCGGCCAGGGATGGCTGAGGACAAGCCGGGGAAGGTGCCTGCACCCCGTGTCCTGGCTGTGCAGCCTCCCCCCCCCCGCAAAGCTTGGCTGGGCTCTGCAGAGCCCCCGGCTCACTCACACGGTCCCTCTGCTCCGCTTTCCCACGCATCCCAACAAGTGCCAGTCCTGCCCTCGCCCCTCCACGTTCCCCTTCCTCCCCCAGCCACATCTCCAGCCTGCCCAGCAGAAGGGATGATAAATTCCCAACAGTGGCATTACAGACGGTCATAAATAACGCCTTGCTCTTCGGTGCCGGCACTTTCCATTAGGGCTGTCTGGATCGGGCTGGTGATACCCCCAGTCTGCTGCGGGGGCCCAGCCGTAAAATTTATCAGTGTGCTTTCCTCACCCCATAAATCATCCCAACTGGAAGCCATATGGCCGATAAGACCTTAAAAACGTACGACCACAAGCAGCAGCGGGCAGGCAGCTCCTCGGTGGAGCAGGGTACGTTTGCTTTCTGGTTGCACCTCCCCGAGCCCAGCAGACCCCGCATCGCTACGTGCCAGCTCTGTGGTCCATAAGGATCTGCGCTGGCTGGGAAGCAAGAAAAGAGCATTTCATGGTTTGCTAAACCCACACCAGCAGCTTGGAAGAAAGGATTCATCCCCCTAAAAAATAAAACCCGGACTGCACATCCCCTGGGGTCTCGCTCCTTCCCCAGATCGCTGGCAGAAAATGGGGAACAAGTCAATGGGGAAACTGAGGCCAGCAAACCACAGGTCACCCGGAGGCAGCTGGGACCCAGGCACAGCACACAAGCACCAGCTTTTCTCACTAAGGGACCAGCACATACCAGTTTGCCAGCCAGCCGGCAGGCAGGTTCACAGGGGAGCAACCCCAGCACCAGAGAAGACCCCAATTTGTCCCCCCTACTGCTCACTCTGCACCCCCACTAACATCCCAGCTCTTGGGGGATTTAATTGTTGGGCAGTAAATATCAGCAGTTCCCCAAACAACTATAGGCATTTCAAAGATTATTTTGATAGAGCAAGCACAGAGATAATTTCACATTTTAAAGATAAAGCTTTTTGAATTAACAGAGCCTCACAACAAAGGAACTCACCTTTCTTCTCCCCAGTGCTGCTGCAGCAGCAGCACAAAAATCACCCCACCCCACAAACCCACCTTTCCCTTTCCAGCCCCTGGCCTGCCCATCCTCATTTATTTCAATGCAGAACCAGGTGTAAATTGATACCAAATCAGCCTGTTTACATTTCACACTCGCTTCACACTCAAGAAAACGTGTAAAGCGATGAAGAATGAGGCCTATTGTTGTGGGGTTTAATTAAAAAGTCCTACAAAACACAATATCCTGCCCTGCCCCTGGGGTGCTGGGGCACCCCTGGGTGCTGTGCACCCTGTGCTGCCCCAGCAGCACCCTCCCTCCCATACGTGGATGCGGCGGCTCTCAAGCAGCAATGGGCAAAGTAATGCAAGGAAATATTCTCCGAGTTTTTATATACTAGGGATTTATACACGTATTTACCGCACGCTCCCCCTGCGGTGAGTGAACGCTGAGGTACAGCCAGGCAATATTTATATGGGGGGAAAACCGGAGTTTGAGCTGACGGACATCTATCGGTTCAATCCTTGGGCTGTGATGTGAGCCTGGCAATTGGATAAGTAAAAACTTTGTGTTTGGGACAACATGTGCATCTGCTGACGATTTTCCCTACTTGCTTTCTTACCGTTGGCCTCCAGCTCTGCCCTACGGTTCTCTCTTCACCTCGTTTCCATCGCAATCCATTAAAAAGCGCATTGCATTTCAGTCCTGACGGCAGCTTTTATTGACAGCTAAGAGCACAGCCCTGGGAATCGGCGCTTTCCCTCGCAATTTGCTGCCGTGAAGGGGTTAACCGTGTCTCCGAGCAAATGAAGCCATGTGGCTTTGGAGTAAAGAGCAATTCCAGGAATCCTGTGCTACCTAGAGAGAGGCCTGTCTTGCAGAATCTGCCATAGTGAACTCTTGGGAACACATTAAATTAAGTGTCCTAAATTCGCCTAACTATGCATTTAATTTGGCAGTAATAGGACACTCTCTGTATAATAGCAGAGTTGCTGTATAATAGAAGAGTAGCTGCATATTAATATTTTGATTATTAAGGACATGTGTATTGGAGGCTTGATAACTGTGTAATATATTATTGCTTAATTGCTCAGACTCTTAAGTATGTTTTCATAATTAGCTGCTATTTAGTTAACGTAAATATCCAGCTTATTAAATATAGAAATGCTTTTCCGCTTGCAACGGTTATTTGCACGAGAAGAAACAACAAGAGCAGAGCTCTCGGCTGGTCCGAGGAGCCCGGAGCAGGCGGGTGGGAGGGCAGGACCTCGCGATGGGTGGCTTTCTGGTGGGTGAGCGGCCGCTTAAACTGTCAGCACAAAAAGGCCGTTTGTGCCACAGAGCTCGTCTCAGGCACTCCAAACTTCACGGGCTTTATTGGACGTGATGGGAAGCCTCTCTGAGTTCAAGCCGTGGCTTTGTCTGGTTCCTCTCAAGCAGAGATAATCCCCTCTACCTGGGCCAGACAGCTGATGTGCTTCCTCCTTCCTTAATTTGGTAATAAATCTGCCAAGCTGGGAGGCTTCTGAATGAGGCTTTTGCTCTTGTTTCTGCATGGAGGACCCATAAAAACCATATGGAAATGAAAGGCAGACATGCATATTTCATACTTTGCCTGAGCTGGGCCCACAGCTCGGGGATCGTCAGCATTTATCTGCGATAAGCACCAGATCTCCCCGCCAGCCTCTCCCACCGCCCCAGCCCGGGCGGCATCGCTGCGGGCGGCTGAAGGCAAATGCTTTTGGGACATCCGCCGTCGGTGCCGAGTTTGCACACGCAGTGCTCCCTGCAGCGGGTGCACCCGTCTCGGAGAAACGGGGTGACCGTGGTGGGACCCCCCCATCCCCGGGCAGCACCTCAGTGCGTGCCTTGCGTTTGGGCAGCAAGGGCTCAGGATCCCGTCCTCTGCTGCTCAAAGCTGGGGTAGAAAAAAACGAGGCGATGCCCGAAGAAACCTATAGTTAGGGCTTGCTATAGAAATGCCTCATCTGCAGCTGAGCCCCGGGCCTGCTCTGGGGGAAAAAAGTGCTATTTCAGGGTGTTTCTGTTTGCTGCGATGCAGAGGAGAAGCCCTGGACCACAACACAGCCGAGGTCTCAGCTCTGGGCCCCCCCCTCCCCGCAGCCGTGCTGCTCTTGGCGTGGCTCACAGCAGCGGCAGAGCTTTGCAGAAATAGCAAAATTATCTCAACTGCTTGAGCTGCTCCGATGCAGAGCATCGCTCCCGTCTGAAGGTCGGAGCTGCAGGTGTGTGTCTGGGCATCCAAGTCCCCTCTTGCTCCCGGCCGAGGCGGCAGCGCTGCCAGGCTCGTCGCTCGGGGGGGGCTTCACCTCAAATTCTGGGATAAAACGGTCCAAAGGGGTTTGAGTTTGTTTTTCAAGCTCACAGATTTCAGGCAGGTTTCTTGTTTTGGTTCCTAAATGCCACATTTCAAGGTGTTTATTGTCCCACCGCCTAACAGGGGAGGAAGGTTGAATGAGCTAATAACTCAGCCGCCGCCAACATGTTTATTTGATTTTTTTTTTAAGAGCTTTAGCAAATACAGTATGTACAAGGAAAGAGAAAAAAAAAACAAAAACAAAACCAACCTGGTGCCAGCATGTATAATTCCTCTAGGAGCAAGTCTGATAGGAACACAAAAGCATGCGTGCTTCCAAACTGTAACCAATATTTGCACATCGGAGTTGACTAATTCTCCACTCTGCGCCACAGAACAATAGGCATAATAGCAAGGTACATTAATGCAGAGCGTGATTGTCTGGTGCCTTGGTTATTTGACACATAAACAAGGAGAGGAGGAGGATTTTTATCTACCTGTATAACTATTCGCTGAACAGCAGGTTACAAATGCGCTCAGAAAATGCTGACCCAGGGCTGCTCCTGTACCTCCTGCGCCGGATTGGCACATGATTTGCAGCACTGCGGGAGTTCTATAGCTGACCTCATTAGCAGTGCATTTCCTGGCTTGTTAGCATCATATTTGTATAATTTACGGCACCTTCGTTTTTATGGAATGTGTTCCTTGTAGAGTGTAATGGCAGCAATATATTTAACCTCTCCTATTTAGGAATGCTGTTGCTGAAGGCAGCCTGGAGATATAAAAGGGATGGGTTTTTTTCATCCCTTCTTTCTCTCTTGCATGCGTATTTTTTTTTTTTCCAGCCGGTTGCTAGATACCCAAATATACGTGTAACCTGCAAAGTGTTCTCATAAAAGGCAACGTGGAGCTGTGCTCCGGAAACCGCAGCTTTTCAGGAGCATTCCCAAGGTCAAGCCCCTAAATCAGTGCTGTGTCACCTACCCAAAGCCATTACTCAGCTGCTGGAAGCGGAATGAGAATTGCACCAGCAGAAGGAAAGGACGGCTTTGCGGCGAAGGCAGCACGTGGTGGTGGGACGGATCCAGGCTCAGCTCCTGGCTCTGCCACAGCTCTCGTGGCCAACCTCGGGCAAGTCTCTTGGTGACGATGCATCTCGGTTCCACAGCTGGGGATGCTCCTTCTCTGCAGGAACCTCTGCGTGCTGGTGTAACAGGGTCACAGCAGAGGAGGGGGCGGATGGGACACGGCACGGCTCACCTGGCTGAGGTGGAAGAGATGGGCTGGGAGCACTGCCGCCCTTCTCCGTCAGCCTGGCTGAATTGCTCCCTGCAGGCAGCAGCTTTCCCCAGGACAGGAGCGTGTCGCAGGCTGGGCACAGAGGATCGACCCACCGCCAGCATGAGTCTGCACCCCTCAAATCCCCCCAAGCTGTGCAAGAGCATCGTGGCCTGCCAGAGGGAAGCTCTGTTACAGCAACTGGAGCTATTTTGAGCGCAGAGCCTTTAGGAATAGGATCCTATTTCTGTTCCAGTCATCTCAGTTGTTTTGTTGTGCTCTGGCAAATTAGAGCATTGATTTTTGTGAGCGCCAGGAGGAGATGAGAAGGTGACCTGCAGAGACCCCCCCAAGCAACACAGAGCTACAAAGGACGGGGGCAGCAGGTAGCTGTGCCCCTGCCCAGCCCCTCTCCAGAGCAAAAAAGCCCCCAGAACTGGGAACCAGCCACACCTGAGCTGCACCCCAGCTGGAAGCACAGAGGTTGCTGCTGCTGCTGGCTTCGCATCCCTCCCTTGCGGCAATCTCCAAGACATGGCATCCGAGGCTGACCAAATGTGGTCACCTACAATCCCGACCTACCCTCAGTGCTCAAGGCTTCCTGTGTAACCCATGGAGAAAGGCAACACTTGCAGGCTCTGAGTCAGCCCAGCCCCATCAGAAGTGTCTGAAATAGGGCAGACAAATCCCTGCAAATGCTTGTTTTCCTCCATTTAAATGGAGCCCGGGGTGACGAGTGCAGATGGAGATGTCTCCTGTTGATGGCTGAAGTCAAGCAAGATGAACCCCACCTGCAGAGATGTTTACTACTGATGTTGTAAAACTAACTGCAGTTTGGAGCACAGTTCTCAGCTGGGGGTGCTGCTTGTTAGTGCTCGGAGGCAGGCTCCGACACGAAAACACGGGTGTTTTCATGAGACTGGAGGAATGCAGCACCCAAACCACTGGAACGCCCTCCGGGCCATGAGTTAATACCAGGTTGCTCTTGGGGCTCACCCATCGCACCACCAAGCTGGCACCACTTGAAAGCAAGTGCCTATGACTAACCAGTCCCTGTGCTAGATTAAAACCGTGCTTATTTCTGGCTTTGTCTGCAGATTTGAATGGAGGGAGCGGGCTGAGATACAGAGTCAGCAAATGGGATAGAAAATGGCTTTCCCAAGGGGTGCTCCAGGCAGTGGGGACTCCAGGGTGGTGTGGGCTGGGGTGGTCCTGCATCCCTGTTCTTCCCATGGAGGCTAATTCGTCCTCCTAAACCACTGACTCCTTGAGGAGACACCAGACTAAGATTATTTCTGCCATTCCTCTGCTGGCCGCTGGTCATTTCTGGAGACTCTAGGAAGAGGTTTAAGGAGCCTATGGACTCATCAAGCAGAACATGCCATCATACATACTGCTGTATCTCCTCCAGCAAGTACCTCTCCCAGTGGGAGGTGAGCTGAGAACACATAAACTCATGTCATGCAGGTGACTGAGGAGACCTGGGCTTGTTTCAAGTGAATTTGGAGGAAATTCAGACCAGGTCAGCAGAGCCAAAAGGTCTCCAAAGCCACTCTGCCCCCCCTGTTCCTCATTATTAATGAATTCCTCTGCATCCTTTGGGGATGTATTTCCAAATAATTGTCATTCCAGTATTATCGGGTAATTGCTAACCGGATGGGCACGGTGGCTGCTTCCCTGCTCCGTCCGAGCCTCATCACTGCAGTCATCAACTCCACCTCCAAGTCCCCGTGCTGAACTGCTGGTCCGAAGAGAGTGAAGTGAAAATTAAGCAGCTTTTCCTCAGGAGACAGAGCCCTCCCAGGCTGAGCTACCCCATCTCTCCTGGTACAGACACCATTTGCAAGGTTAAGAAGGGCCTGCGGCTCTCGCTGCGGCCAAGTGCATCCTCCATCTGCTCCCACAGAGCCTGGCGGGAGCCGGTCCTTGCATTTTTCTTTCCCTAAAGTCACAAATTCACTCCTGACACCGCTATCTCTCTATTACGGCATGAGACAACTGCTTTAGGTCAGCTTAGACACGTTGCAGACCTGCTGCTGCACGCACGATCTGAGACCGAGGATCTCCTGAGACAGGACCAAGCGGCCGGGCAGGTGGGTGAGTCCCTTCGCCTCACCAGCCCACGTAGTTTGCTGCTTCCTGGCTGCGTTTCCATCTGCTTTTCTCCAGTAAGGATTTCAAAATCCGGGATGCCACCTCGGGGATGAGAGGCGAGGAGTCCTGGGAGCAGACCCTGGGGCCCACAGAGCCTCCTGTCTCCACTAGCTTACAGTTTGCTTATGCCTTAAAACAAGATTCGGATCCCTTATAACTTGATTTAAATTGAACTTGTCTCATTAAACGGCTATGTACCTGCTTCGTTGTCTAAACATCCTATTTTCATGCTGCTCAGGTCGCCTGTGATATCTTGCAGAGATGAATTCCATGGGTTAGCTAACAGTTGCATAAAAATACATCTTTTTGTGATGCTTTTCAGCCTGTTTGCACCTGACATGGCTCTTGTGCTGTGACAGCGGTTCCAGATTACTCAGCTTCTCCCTCCATTTTGATTTGCTCAGCCTGCTTTCCCCTCTTGCTTAAGCCCATCCTAATTTCATTCGGTCTCAAGCTGAAGAGTCAGTAGGATCTAAAATGAGTTTCTGCTGCCAGAGGGGGAAATTTGGCTTCATTTGCTCCCACGGCTGCCCCCAGGCTCACATGTGGAGGATCTACGAGGGGTACGTTCGTGCTGGGTTTGCAGAGAGGAGACATCTGAGCCGGCTTTCCAGCACCGCGGCCGGCTGCCGAGCCCCAGCTTGGGCAGGGCTGTGCTCCCCGCTCCGCGTGCTGCAGCCGGACCCGGCCCTCTGGCCAGACGATCCTCTCCAGGGCTGCTTCCAGCGAGGGCAAAGCAAGGCGGAGGTGGTACTTGCCACGTGAGTCGAGAACCAGCCTCCTCTGCCGCCATCCGAGGGGTCCTGGCCCCGCTGCGGGCGGGCGCGGAGGAGGAGAGCATCACAGCCTGCAGTTATCTGCTGCGGCGCACGTCGGCAGGCAGACACCCAAGGGGCTGGGTATCATTACGTTATTATTCCCATCACTTACCTCTTGGGGTTAACAAGCGTTTCCACCCAGCCCAAAGAACCGCGGAGAGCAAAATAAGAAAGTATTGATCCGGGCTGCGTAAGGCAACGGCCACCGCCAACACCCCCGCCACCCACCTCCCCTCCTGCCGCAGCGCGCTTGTCCCGGGGCACCCTTGGGAGATGACGGGTGGCGGGTGGTCCAGGACCACGGAGACGGGGTGGGCATCGCGCCCGCTGCGGCGTGGGGCCCCGCGAGCGCTCCTCGGCGCAGCCCGGCTGGCAAATGGCTTTGCAGCAGCCCTGGGAATGAGCGGCAGCACCGGTAATGTCTCCATGGCTTCTTGTTAGCTGCACTCTAAGCAGGAAAGTGACTGGCCCTGACAATATAATTTACATTGCTGTATAAAACTATCTGTGGAAGCCAAGCTAATTTGTGCCAGATTAGGCTATTTGTCTCAGCCACTGTCTAACGGCACAATCTATCAGAGGGCTGTTTTCAAATATCGCTTTTCAAGCGTGCCCTTGAGAGGCGGGAATTGATTGGGATCTTAGAAAGCAAAATTACAGCAATAACTTAAAAGAAACAATAATTACTGAATCATACCAGTGTCAGCAGTCTGCAAAACACGAAATAGCCATCAAACCCCAATCCAATATATTCTGAAGCAAATTTATTGAATGGAAAAAGCAGTTGAGTGAGGCTTTTTTTCTCCCCTTTCCCTTCGCCCCCTCTCTCTCCCTGTACATATGGTTATCTCAAAACCGCAAGTGAATGAGTCGATAATTCTTGTCATTGACTGCTCCATTTTCAGAGAGTCAAGAAAAGATCCATTAGCTACCTCCCGACTCGGTGTCTTTCCCCTTCCCCTCCAGTCATTTGCTACTCTGCGCTCCTCAGGCAAACAAACATATATAACTAATCATCTGTTAAAACGCCGAGTCCCCTAATAAATCTCTGCAACTGAAATACTTTAATGGGTAATTAATTGATCCTGTTCCAGAGGAGTAATAAGATAATAAATTAGACAATATTTCACTCAGTTGTGTCAGTGTACTGCTAATGGTGCTGTAGGGCTAAGCCGAAGGATAATAAATTAGCCAGAAATTAACTGCTAAGAGCTTTCTGCAGAGAAATTGGCTGACAGGCAAGGCTTTGTGATTTAGGGCCCCGCTGCCGTTGCGGCGTTCTCCATCCCGTTTATTTATTTTTTGGTGCTCGCAAACATTAACTCCGGTTCGGAGCTGGCAGCACCGGGCCGGGGGTGGCGGCGGGAGGGGACGGGCGAGGGTCGCAGCATCCTCGGTGCCGGTCTCCGGGAAGCGCGGGCAGGCACAGCGTTCAGCGGGACCGGAGAGCGGCAGATTTATTGCAATCTGGTTGTGCTGCATGTAGGTAAATTACTTTTGTGCTGACTATAAAGACTGTCTCTAAGGCAAGTTATTACCCATCCAGCAAACAAAAAGGAAATATTTTCTAGTTCATCCGTCATATTTCACGGGAAGGTTTGGCAGAGACATCGGGAAAGATGACACCGGGGGACCTATCCTCGCGTGGTGTAAACCAGCACAGCCCCGCTGGAGTCTGGCCGCTTACTGGAGCTCTGTTAATGAGAAGTTTAAGAGGTTTTTAAACCTGGCCTGAGTTCACAGCCCACACACACACACACCCCACCGTCTGCAGCGGGGGCCGTTGAGTGGCGATGACTTTGATGGTGCCAGAAGCAGCCGGCCCTGAGCAATGCCAGAGGGAGGTGGGAGGCAAAGGCGGGCTGGGGGGAGCCGGAGGTCTCCCACAACGCCTTAGACTGGGGACTGGCAGGATTGGGCCATCCCAGGGCGACGGAACAAAAGGTGGCTTTAAAAAGCCCAAAACCCACTTGCTGTCTCAGAGGCCCTGGATTTATTTCCTACCTACAGCTAAGAGGAAGAGGAAAACAACGATCAGTCTGTGGTGGAGAAATCTGGCTTCCTAGAGAGAAGGAAACATTTGAAGCTCTCCATTTTGCGGAAGAAACCGAAATACGTGACATCGGATTCAAACCTGCAGTTCCGGAGGGTTCGCGTTACCCTTGGTCCAAGCCCGAGTGTGTTTGGGACTAAGGGATTTGTAAATTCCTGCCGCAGGCTGAGCTTTGAGTGCTGTAGGACACGGCAGGGCAGATCCCGGCTCTCCGAGGGATGGCAGGAGGGGGGTGCAAGGAGCAGCTCTGCCCTGCCCACCTACACGGCTCTGCCAGGGAATCTGGGGAGCGCTGGAGGTCTGCGCCCCAACCCCAGCTGTAGCCCACTAATCCCAGCACCCGACGATGTTATAGCCCTTGATCACAGCCCAACCTGTAACAGGCTCCAGAGATCCTCACCCCTCCATCAGCTCTTACAGCCCACAGGGTCCTGCATCCTCGTACGGCTCAGCCCCGCAGCACCCAGCATCCTGATACAGCTCAGCCCCACAGCACCCAGCATCCTGATACAGCTCAGCCCCGATACAGCTCAGCCCCACAGCACCCAGCATCCTGATACAGCTCCGCCCCGATACAGCTCATCCCCGCAGCACCCAGCATCCTGATACAGCTCAGCCCCGCAGCACCCTGCACCCTCCCAGCCAGGGGCGGTGAAGGCGAGTGGCTCAGCAGAGCCAGCTCGGCCCAGCACCTCTCCTTGGGTTTGCCCTCTCCTGCTCCCCCTCTTCTCCTTCCTGCTGCCTTTGCTTCCTGGGAGGAGGTGAAGAGAGTGATAATCAGCCAGGGCACCAGGAGAGCTCATGGACGAGATTAAAAGCAAATCAAAGAAGAAAAATTGTGGCATGGTTTATGTCTTCCTAATTAAAACCCCGCCAGTCTCCCTTCTCTTCCTCCCCCCCCTTTTCCAGCTAATGTTACACTAACGAGCTGAGTTTAGTGGCATTTATGTAGATAAAAGTCCTGATGATTGATCTCAATGGCTTGTTAAAATTAGTTTCAGTCCACCATATTGATTTAATTCCATTGCTTGAAAGTGCTAATTAATAATGATAATAAAAGTGTCTGGGCTCATTATTATCAGGAGGCAGGTTGGGAAGGGGATGAGGGGCACAGCGGCTTGTGCATCACTCGCTCCATCTAAAATCGGCCTTTGAAAAGCCGGTGTGGAGTGGAAAGCAAACAAGGCAAGAGAGGAGGGCAGGGGAGGGGGCAGGGGACTTTGGGTTTGCCCTTAGCCGGGGTCAGGTAGCTCTGCGGGGTGGTTTTGCAGAGTGACAGTGACTTTGCGGCGCTGCAGGAACCAAAGACACGAGGGGACGTTTGCTGGGCTTTCCCTGGGCCGTGCCGTTCGGCTGCCCATCCGCTCCCAGCACCTCCACCCTGGGGACTCGGGTGCTGGGGAGCTCAGGGGACCACCAGCGTGTCACCCCTGAGGTTTTATCCCTCAGGGGTCGTTTGTGTGACGCCCACCCTGCGTCCCGGGGCATGTCCCCGTCCTGAGCCGTCTCGTGTGGCCCCGGCCGGGCAGGACCCCCCACCCCAGCACCGTGCCGGGTGGGCTCAGGCAGCTTCCAGACTGCCCCTTAATTAGGCTCCTGTTAGATCTCGTCGTGTTTCCTAAAATGTTTTGTACTGAGATTTTCTTTTTTAAAAGACTCATCCCTGGACCAAACTTCAGTGTCAGAGAGCAGCCCTAATTAAGGAATTTGCCGAGAATGCTCTGCCTGCAAAATGATGCTCGTGCTCTCCTTCAGATACCTGCTGTCTCCAGCTACCGAAGCCTCTTTCCTGGGGAAATTAATTAGTGTAATTAATATATTTATGCAATCATTCAAAGTGCTGATTACAGACAACTGCAGAGAAAACTTTTAACAGTGACAGCCACCTCTTCCGAGGGCTCATCCGTGTAATTTCTTTGCATTTGTTTATCTCCGCTCTTGGCCAGCGACTTCGCTAACGCCAGCTGCATCCTCCATCCTCCTCCTCGTTCCCTCCCAGGCCTGAGCAGCAGAGCGGCCGGTCCCTCTCCCCGTACCCTCCCACACCGTTGCAAGGTTCCCCGGCAGCAACCACCCGCAGTTTTAGCAGCACCTGAAGCTGACGGAGCTCCCCGGAGCCTGCAGTGAAGGTGCTGAGCAAGGGCAGCCCGGCAAAGAGGGGCACGGGGCGGGGGGGGGTGGTTCCCTGCCCATCCAACTGCTTAACCCCCGCAGCAGAGCCCCAACTTCTCCTTTGCCTGCTAACGCACCGCGTGTGCTTAAAGCCCCAAATCCAGACCTGCCCGCAAGGCTCGGTCCCCCTCGGAGGAGCCTGTGCCTGCCCTTGGCAGAGGGACCCGTCCGCAGGTGACTTCGGGTTTTTCCCAAGCCAGCTCGCCTCTTCCGCCCCAGCCCGCCAGCCCCGAGGCGCTGTGCTGATGCTGACGCAGGTGTCGTGCCTGCAAAACGCGTCACGTCTGCGATACGCGCCTGCATCCGCAGCGAGCTGGCACCGCGGGCATCGCCGCTCCCGAGCCGCTCGGGCAGGAGAAAGCAGGTCGGGGAAGGGTCCTTTCCCCACGTCTCCCCCCCCTCTTTGCCCCTTCTTTCTCTCATTACTTTCCCTTTTATTTTTAAAAATTCTCTTTCTCATCCATCATTTTCTCATTCCCTCTCTCCCATACACAGCAAGCCAGCTAATGGAGTCTGCAGTAATTCAGTCCTCCTCGACAGGGCCTGTAATTTCAATAAATAATTACGGGACTTGATTTCATCTCCCTCCTTCCTGAAACGTGACTGCACAAACTCATCACACGGGCCCGGGCAGTTAATTAATTAGCGGTGGGACTTCAGAGTGGCCCCAAGGGCCTGGGGACGGCAGGGCCAGATCCTGCTTTTCTCCTGGGGTCGCTGACTCTGCTTTTCGAATGCAGCGGTCCGGGGCTCGGACCCCTTGCCGGCTGGTTTTGGGGTGAGCCTGGGGAGGCTTCGGCATCCTGCTCCGTGCTCCAAGCACCAGCTCTGGCTGCATCCCGAGGATGGGAGGTTTATTCCCCATCCATGGAGGGTTCCCAGCCAGACTCCTGCCTGTTCTCCTGCCCTGCCCGGGGTGGGGGGGGGTTTGTAACACGGAGCCCAGCGCCCACCCGCAGGGACGGCACAGGGGGAAACGTGTAACCGGCCCAAGACTGACCGCGGCGAAGACAAAGCCAAGGCCACCCAAGGGCAGTAATTCCCCCCGGGCTCTGCAGGCGGTGAGACCGGAGATAGCCATTTCTAGTGCCTTTGGTCTTGGCTGAAAACAAAGTGAAGGTCCCTGAGTTCTCCTATAAATGGTAATGATAACACAATTATCATGCAAAACAAAAATTAAGTTTAATGGTGCAAAGCCAGGGTGTACTGTGGAGGTAATTCATATTAATTATGTTTGGATTAAAAGCTTATTTCTTTTGTTAGCATCTGCAAGTAGGAACTCAGCAGTAAAAAAAGCCGCATATAATTACTGCATCTTATGGAGGAGCAGTGTCGAACTTAATGGAGCATCCCCGTTCTCTCTGGGCACCCGACGAGTGGTAATATTTCACATTTTATGAAATACAGAAGAAATAAATTACAGGTTTAATGATAAGCATTACTTGGGCTCGTAACGCAGTGTGATTGGCTACTTAATGCGCTCAGACCTGCAGACCCGAGCGGCGCAGGGCTGGGGGACAGAGGCCCCCCCTGCGCATTGGTGCCCAGGAGCACACGGCGCACCCCAAAACTCTGCTTCAGCCCCTGCCTGACCCTGTGGGTTGGTTCTGCCTCTATTTCTGCCAGTCAAGGCGAGGTTTTGAACAGCAACCTGCAAAGTCCGATGGACACCGTGGCACCCCACCGCCGCAGTGCAATGCCACCCGTCGCTGTCACCCCACCGCCGCAGTGCAATGCCACCCGTCGCTGTGATCCCCGTCACCGAGTCTTTCCTGGGGAGAGCTGCAGGCACAGCTGAGGGTTTGGTTTCAGTGAGGTTTTTGTTTTCATTTTAAATACAACCTCGGCCGGGTGCCTGCGCTGCGGGAGGCAGTTGGACGGGTGGGGACAAAGTTAATCCCACTGTCATCACCGCCCGTAGTCTATTCACCCCATAAACTCTCTGGGAGAGTCTCTCTGCTCCTTATTAGTCCGGAGCCTGACGTGAGACACGGGTGCCAGCGGCTATTTTAATACATTTGTGCTGATGGCAACAACAAAGTGATCGGTGGCTTCCTTCTAAGCACAAACCAGTTTGGGGCTGGTCTAGAAGTGCCGCAGGGGCTTCAGCTTGTATTTACAAAAGCGAAACGGCCATCTTTTGACACTTTATCTTTTTTTTTTTTTTAATCCAGAAAACCCCCAGGTTTGCCCCAAGCTCCAGACGCGTGACACAGCCAGGCTCGCCCTGGATCCTGGCAGAGCACGGAGGGTGCTCACAGCAAGGTCTGGAGGAGGCTCAGGGTTTGGGGCAGGTTTCAACCGAAGGCTCAGGCTGGTTCGGCGTTTTGCCCATTTCCCAGTTATTCTGCCAGCCGCGAACTGCTGCGCCCACTACACCACAGTTTTTCTTCAGGGGTTTCAGTTGCATCGACACCATCATTTGTATTATCTGGTTATTGATCTACGAATTAAAAATTCTATAGCTGGCCCTTAAGGTCTTGCTCTAACAGACCATAATGACCTACAGCAGCCGCCCTGCTCGGCCGTCGGGACTGCAGCCCCCTCCAGGGATCAGCACCTCGGGGGTGCCCCAGAGTGATGGGAGGGGTGACCTGGGAGCTGTGAAAGCGGCTGGAACACGGATTGCTCCGGCTTTGTGGGGGCCTGAGGTCCGGTGAGCTGGACCAGGGGCTGTGCCACTCGCCTCTCCTGCCTCGGGGCTGCGGGAGGATCCTCGGGGATGATGCTCGGGGAGGATGCTGCAGGAAGATGCTCGGGGAGGATGCTCGGGGAGGATGCTTGGGGATGACGCTCAGGAATGATGTTCGGGGAGGATGCCCGGGAAGGATGCTCTGGGAGGATGCCTGGAGTGGTGACAGTCTCGCCCGTGAAAGATGCGCTGTGGTCTTTAGTTACAGTCCAGGTGACTGAACTCTTCAATCAATTCCTTTGAGTTGAAATCTGGCTGAGGAGGAAAGGAAGATGCACAGTAAATGGTCCCTGTACAGGCAGGAATTGGCTCTTAAATGGAGGAAGCAAGGAGTACGGCATCAGAGGGGAAAGCAGACTGACCCGGCTCTGCAGCAAGCATTTAACAAAACACTTGGTGTGAAATGGTCCCACGGGGTGATCCCATCCAGGACTGGGGAACACACGGCTCAGGCCAAATACAGCCTGTAACTTCGGCTCGTATAGGTGGTGGATGCACGAGTTCGATTTTTGTGCTATTATTGGGCATCGCTAAGGTGTCTGTTCACATACAACGTGCCAAGTGTCTTTGAGAGGCAGCCGTAATCCCCAGCAAGCAAGGAGTTACCCACACATGGTCAGTCCCCCAGCTCTTTCCTGAATTAGGACATCCTTAGTTTGGGAGAAAGCCGAGGTCCCTGACTCCCGAAATAGCAGGCGGGACCCGGGCTCTGTCTGCTGAGCTAGGCACCAGCGGGATGGGGTGGCCCAAGAGGTAGCTGAGGGCTGGCCCGATTGGTCTCAGTACTTTAAATTTAAGGATATCACTGTCTTTATATCTCCTTATGTCAAGAATTGCCATCTCTGACACGATTAATGCAACACCGCACTATCGCAGGGACACGGGGGTTCCCCAGGGAAGGGCTTTCTCCCTCGTACACCTCCTCTTGCCTATTTTCACCTTCACTCATCGCCTCTGCCCTGCCTGCCAGATTGAAAATATTTGTGGCTCCCGCTCTGTCTCACCAGAAGGAACCTGCGAGTTCGTTTTTACTTAATTACTATCCTGGTGCTCGAAAAGCCCACAGGACCCTCCCAGGACCCTCTGCAAAGCTCCATCCCGGAGGGGACGCAGGAGGGACAACCCTGCGGGGCTGTCGGAGCCTGGGCAGGACAGGGCTGGTTGCCACGCTGCCTTTTGCACAAGCAGCACGCCGGCGGCCGGGAGATAAAGAACTCCAGCCGGCTGGAGGAGAAGAGCCTCCGTCCATCGACCGGCGGGAGAAATGATGGGGCAGCGGTGGGCGAGGGCGCCTGGGAACCCGAGGGGTCCGGGTCAGTTCATCAAAAAAGAGCTTTATCCCTCTAACCTGCTGCAAGAGGGGAAGCTGCGAGCGGGCAAATGCATACGTGTGCGTGTATACATACATATACACACGCAACAAAGCAGATTCTATAAATCAGCACTCTTCCTGGCTTTCCTTTTTTTTTTTTTTTTTTTTTTTCACAAATAAATTTTTTTTTTT
>VXBL01007396.1:88079-136429 GCA_013400195.1 Aramus guarauna
GTGTGCTCTGCCCACTCCCCCCCCAGCCCACGCAGCTCCCGGGGCACAGCCTGCTGAAAGCAAAAAGCCTCCGAGAGACCTGATTTCCCCCCACCCCCCTTCAGGGAACGAGACCCCCAAAGAGCTCCAGGCTGAGGGAACCCCATCACTGACGCTGGGCTCCATCCGCATCCCTCAGGTCGGGGAGTTCGGTCACTGCAGCCGAGCTCAGCGCCGGGTCGCAGCTCCGTCAGAGCGCACCCCACGGCGATGTATAAACACAGGCACCATTGAAACATTTTGCTCAAAATATTTGTTTTTAGGCAAAACACCGGAAGTGTTTTGTTTTGCAAGCGTTGTGCAAAACGGTTTGGGTTTGGATTCGCTAAGACACAGAGGTGGAGGGAGAATGTAGGAAATCCAGGGGATGCTGCCCAGTTTTGCCTGGTCTGGGGAGACTTTCAGGGCGCAGCAGTGCCTGCTCAGAGCAGCACAGATCGGGGTGGAAGACGAGCACGAGCCATCACCCCCACCCCGTCGTCCTCACCCAAGTCCTGTCCCGGGAGCCAGAAAAATCACATCTGGCTTGAGCAACCTCAGATGGCTTTATCCTCCAGCCCTCCTCTCCCGCTCCGCACTGTGCGCCAGCCCCTCCGTTGCCCGGGAGGGTGCTGTGAGGGTGGTGGGGAAGGAACGATGCCGTACCTGCCCGGAACGGAGCAGGCGGCGGGACCGCGGCTCATGGCAGAGCGATGCCGGTGCAGGTGCACACATCGAGCACCGCTGCCCTGCCTTTCCCAGGGATCCCCCTTCGGGCCGGGCACAGCTATAAATAAGCTGTTTTGTGACTGATTCATTTTTATTTCTGTTAACTTTTATCATGAAATAGCAGTCATCGAATCGACACCTCGGTTCCCTTGAGCATATTCCCTCTGGTGTCATTTTTTGATAAATGCCAAGAACAGCCTAGCAGCAGGAGACCATTATCCTGTGACATGCTCCACTCTGCTCACATTATCTCTAAAATAACACGGATGCTCGCACAAATCCCCGCAGCAGTTGTGACAGGGACCAGAGACAGACCCAGCCTGGCTGGACCGGGGCCGTGGCGAAGCAGCCGGCAAAGCTCGGCTGCCTCTTGCTTTTCCCAGCCGGGGTCCGTCTCAAAGCGCCTGGCACCAGCGAGCAGTTTTGGCTGACGGTGGAGATATAGAAAATGGTAACTCTTTCCTATAGAGGGGGGGGAAAAAAAAAAAANGCCTTTTTTCCCTGCTCCCACTAGTATCTCACCAGAAGTCCCGGGCCCTGAACGTCGCTGCAAGCTCGTGTGGGTGTATGACCCACCGGGCTGTACGTGGTGCCGCGGGTCCCCAAACCCACAGCCCCCCCCACCTCGTGTGCTCTGCCCACTCCCCCCCCAGCCCACGCAGCTCCCGGGGCACAGCCTGCTGAAAGCAAAAAGCCTCCGAGAGACCTGATTTCCCCCCCACCCCCTTCAGGGAACGAGACCCCCAAAGAGCTCCAGGCTGAGGGAACCCCATCACTGACGCTGGGCTCCATCCGCATCCCTCAGGTCGGGGAGTTCGGTCACTGCAGCCGAGCTCAGCGCCGGGTCGCAGCTCCGTCAGAGCGCACCCCACGGCGATGTANGACGAGCACGAGCCATCACCCCCACCCCGTCGTCCTCACCCAAGTCCTGTCCCGGGAGCCAGAAAAATCACATCTGGCTTGAGCAACCTCAGATGGCTTTATCCTCCAGCCCTCCTCTCCCGCTCCGCACTGTGCGCCAGCCCCTCCGTTGCCCGGGAGGGTGCTGTGAGGGTGGTGGGGAAGGAACGATGCCGTACCTGCCCGGAACGGAGCAGGCAGTGGGACCGCGGCTCGTGGCAGAGCGATGCTGGTGCAGGTGCACACATCGAGCACCGCTGCCCTGCCTTTCCCAGGGATCCCCCTTCGGGCCGGGCACAGCTATAAATAAGCTGTTTTGTGACTGATTCATTTTTATTTCTGTTAACTTTTATCATGAAATAGCAGTCATCGAATCGACACCTCGGTTCCCTTGAGCATATTCCCTCTGGTGTCATTTTTTGATAAATGCCAAGAACAGCCTAGCAGCAGGAGACCATTATCCTGTGACATGCTCCACTCTGCTCACATTATCTCTAAAATAACACGGATGCTCGCACAAATCCCCGCAGCAGTTGTGACAGGGACCAGAGACAGACCCAGCCTGGCTGGACCGGGGCCGTGGCGAAGCAGCCGGCAAAGCTCGGCTGCCTCTTGCTTTTCCCAGCCGGGGTCCGTCTCAAAGCGCCTGGCACCAGCGAGCAGTTTTGGCTGACGGTGGAGATATAGAAAATGGTAACTCTTTCCTATAGAGGGGGGGGAAAAAAAAAAAATTGCAAAGTTTTTCGGTTTTGTGTTTTCCCACTTTATAATTTATTTTAGGGAGATTCCTGCCTCCTCAGGGACTGGAGGAGCCTGAAGCATCGTGGGAGAGGATCAGCATCTCCCTGCCAAAACCAGGACTTAAACTTCTCCCAGATTTCAGAGTTATCTCTCCTCCTCTTTTCCTTTTTTTCCCCACTGACACCTCAAAGACCCCCCAAGCTTAGGAATAAAGAGCAAAAGGAAGGAGGGGAACACCGAAACCAAACCCAGCACCGTTCAGGTTTCACCTGCTCCCCCAAATTTAGATTTTCTTTGTGTTTCTTAACGAGAATCAGGAAAGCTTGAAATTTAATTTTCTATGGAAACCTAATTTTCTGGGGGTGATGCGGGGATACTATTTTTCATAGCAAAATCATCAAAAAGCCGGTTAAAGCCAGCTAGAGATTAGGCACTTGGGGTGAGCGGATCATGGCAATTCAGCCTCCTTTCATCCTCGCTGAGAGCTCAGAGGAATTGGGGGCCGTGCACAGGGGAGGGAGCTGTGGTCGGGGGCTTTAGGTGAAAAACCCGAGCCAGAGATCCCCCCTCCTGCTCCTCTCCTGCCTTTTCCCGAGAAACGCACTTGTCTCGGAGCGTGCAGGTTTCTGGGCACTCTCTGGGCGACAAGAGTCCAATCCTGTTCTCAGGGATTTGCCATCGTTTTGTGTCAACCTTGCACTATATCAGTATTTATTTTTGCTAATATGACACAATTAAAGGGTAATCGTATCTGTGCCTTTCATACCACGTCAGGCAAAATGAATGCTGTTAGAAGGATGATACTAACGTGACACGATAGGACATAGTTAACGCGATGAAACGTTCAGATCATATTAACGTAAGAGAAGAAGGGAGGGAGAGCTTTGGTGTGTCCCACCCTCCATGGGTGGCTTGCTGCGGTGCCCGGGAGCGCGGGGCTCATCCCTGGAAGCTTCGCTGCTCCCGACTCGAGCCGGTGCCTCCGCAAAGCGCCGTGGTGGCTGTGCTGGATGTGCCCAGGGCTGGGACAGTCACGGGTGACAGAAGAGGGGCAAAAAAAAATCCTCATAAACCACAAGTCCTACACCCGCATCCCTCTGGGTGATGGCTCACGCGTCTCTGGCCGCTTCCCCCTGCTTTGCCCAGTCTCAGCATCTCTGACTCTTTGCACCCTCAGCAACCCTTTCCATCTAAAACTTTGAGGCATGGTGGCAAAACTTGGAGGAAATAATTAACAATTATTTCACAGGAGAAGGTTCCAGCTGGAGCAGTATCTGGTGGTTGAACATATATCTAACAAAGGATTGTTATTTAAGCAATAACCCTTGAGAAATTGGTCGTTACCAGCATTAAACGACTCAGCCCATTGCCAAGGATGGTTAACGCTCTAATAAACTGGTCATTAACTGCAGTAACAATGAATTTCGAGGGGATTATTGCTATTATAAACCTTAATCAATGGTTTATAACAGCAATAATGTGGTCCTTTCTTTTAATGGTAAGTAGTGCGGCATGAGCAGCCTGCTTGGAAATATTTTCAGTCTGGCTGATAAGACAAAAGCAGGCGTTAAAAGCCCTCCAACTCCAAACACTTTTGGGGAGGAAAAAAGGCCCAACGAGATCTTCAGTGAGAGGTGGTGGGGTGGCCACGGCCTTTGCGAGAGGCGGCGGTGCCATGAGGGGCACCGGGCTTGGCCGGACCCGTGCCAGCAGCGGGCACCCATGTGGGATTGGAATTCATTGCACGTGTCCTCTGGTGAGGAGCATCTCTGGGCAGAGATGTGGAGCGAGACTGCCCGGGGAGGAGGATGGGGAGGAGGAGTCGGCCAGCACTGGACGTGATGCACCCAGCCACGATTCTGCCAGAGTTTCCGTGGGTAAGGACTCCCTCGCACGCAGGGACCCCAGGAACGAGCAGCCGATGTCTTGAAGAGTAAGACCTGTCTCTACCTCCGCACCAAGAACCACAAATGTTATCATGGGTCATCGATTACCCCGTCTCCTTAAACCCAACGGCTGTGTGGGATGCGACACTGCGACCTTCTGCTGCATCCCCACAGCCTGAAAACATCACGGGTCCCCTCGCCCTCTCCTTTCCCTGCTGCTTATTTGGAGACTCCTGTTACCACCTTTTGTTTGCCGTGTGAGACGGATATGTTGCTTATTTACGGTGTGAAAAAGCTGGGGAATAGGAAAGGTCCATATTCAACCTGAGGTGTGCAGAGAGCCCAGGTTAATGAAGGGGATGAGGAAGAAGCCAGCGATGCTGGCGAGTCAGGCCGGAGAGCCCCAGACCTGCTGGATTTTCCGGAGGAGTGTTGGGGTGAGCCCTTGGCTCCCGCTCCGGGGGACGGACAAGTGGGGGTACCCCGGGGCAGGGAGCGCAGCGCTTTGGTAGTTGGAGCACCCCTCTGCAGAGGGATGAGGAAGCAGCTCTGGCACACTCCCATCTTGTTTCATGCCCTGTATCCCTTAAAAAACTAATATATGGCAATGTAAGAATATAATAACCTGCTATCAGTGTGCTTCCAGAGGGATTTAAGAAGCATCCCCTTTTCTTGAGCGAGCAGAGCCGGACCGAAGGATGCTGCCCACTCTGCGCTTCCTTCCCCAGGCAGGCTTCCAAGAAATCCCTTCTTGGGCTGAAACTCGTCTCATCACCCCCATCCAAGGAATTATCTCCGCTTCTGTGTCGAGCAGTCGGGGGCTCAGGCACCTTCGCTCTTGCTTCAAAGCTCTCGCAGATCCAGGCTGCTCCCGGGGGAGGGCAGGGCGGTCTCCAGCGACTCGGGCTGCAAAGCCCCCGGCCATCGAGCGTGTTATAATTATGGTCTAACTTTAATGGAGATTTTCTCTCTTCTGTGCTTGTGATTTTTATGGCTCTTCAGAGCTGGTTCTCAAGCCCTGCTCTTATCTCTGTGCTCCCTCAGCTAAGCTGGTTGTGGCTGCAGGAGCAAGGCATCATCCCGTATTAACCAGGGCGAAACTATGAGCAGTTTGGGGGCTTTGGCTGGTTTCGGCTGGTCTCCTGACATCTTTTCCGCCATGGTCCGGCTCATCCCTCCTTTGGTTTGCTTTTCAGTGCCCCTCAGAGTGGAGGGGGTGGTTGGTGACTCTTCTCTCTGCACTTTTTTTTTTTTTCCAGAAGAAGGCTGCAATGGAATAAATTGGAAAGTTTACTTCATGTAGCATGGAAATAAAAAAGCTCATTCAGAAAGTTAATGATTTATTTTATAGTTTCATTATCAGGGTCACATTACTCAATAGCATTTCAAACATGTCATTTGTACAAACTATGGTAATTAAAATTTATAACGTACTTCATCAGCGGCATATGAATCTTTTAGCCAGCACTCTGCTGTCATATAAACAGTGTAATTTCAGCTGCAATTCACCCTTTATTGGCTCTCATTTGTGATTTAACAGCCATCAATGACTGTGCTATAAAGAATAAATTAACCATCCGTAAACCTTATGATGACAGGGACAGTCAAACAGACTTAAACTGCCTCCACCAGACTCTGGTTAGCCAACAGAGATCAGCTCGGGAGGTGCTGGTGCGAAGGCGTGATTGCTCTCGTCACCAGGGTGCCGGGCACGACGCACATCACCGCGAGGTCCGCCAGCGGCTTCCGAAACGCAGGTTTTTCTCAGCGCTGCCCGCGGGGCCTGGCCGGAGGATCCCTCCCCTCCTGCAAGCGTTTTCCTGCCTCGGAGGAGGAGTTTCAGCTGCTAACAGCTTTAAAATCCACTCGCCATCCCTCTCGCTGCAGCGCCGTCCCGAGATGCGTTTGCAAGATCCCCGCGCTGTCGCATCCTTCCGTCTCCCACAGTCCCTGCATCCCCCCTGGCAGAGCAGCGTCCCCCAGGGCCACCAGATCCTCGTCCAGACCCTGGAGCGGGGGGGGGCCTGGGGGACTCTGCTGGGACCCCCCCAGAGTCCGGCACCTCCGTTCCCACGGCTGAACCCTGCCCTTGGCGAGCGGCACTCAGCCCCGCGCAGGCAGGGAGGGCAAAGGGGCAGATGCCTCAGCCCCGAACCCCAGCACTGCCAGCCCCGGCGAGCTTCGCGGACCCGAGAGCAGAGCTACCACGAGCAATTTCTTCATCGGGGGGGGGCTCCTGGCAGCCGACAATTATCCAACAGCTTATTTGTGCCCATCTTTTGCAGAGGGAGCAATACGTTTTAATGGGATCCCTCCCATGCTCAGAGCTGACGCTGTACCAAGCTAATAAATGATATGGATTGGATTTGTTACTGAGACATCTCCAAGGAGCCTGGGTCATACAGGCCAATAAAATTGGCCTCATAAATTTACCCTGACACACAGGATTACTCCAGCATTGCTGAGGTCACCTTCTCACACTGATTTATTGCCAGCCCATGGGTTAATAATACTGTTTACGGGGTTGTTGTTTTCCCCTACACGTAGCAGATATTAATCAGCGCGTCCATGCCTTTTCGGTGCTCTGGGGGCGGGCGAAGCGCGGGGGAGACGCCGGGCGAGGACGTGGTGGGGAGGGCGAGCCTGATTTATTTTCTAGGCAAGAGTTTTTGTGTTTAAAAAATCTTCCAAAAGACCTCTGCGGGAGGAGGTAAACTTTTCCTTCACCGAGTCCCGAGGGCGAGGCGCTGGAAGTGTTTTTGGTGGTTCCCGTCTCTGGGCAGCGTCTTTGGCGCTTTGTGCCGTGCTCGTGCAGGTGCTGGGAAGTTGCGATGCACCGACGGTGCAAGCACAACGCATCGAGGGTTTGCTGGGTGATGAAGAGGTGCCTTTGCTTCAGGTTACTCCTCGCTTGGGTGCCTGAGCCATGAATTTAAGAGAGGCGGCTGGGTTGCGGAAAAGCCTGCGGACTTTTCCAAACCCCACCACCCCACCGAAGCTGGGGCAAGGAGTTTTGCTGCCTTCAGCACACTCACGTGAAACACTACTCAGCGAGCACTTGCTTTGCAGGATTCCACTGTTTTGCTGCCAAAGAAGTGTTATTTGATGTCTCTGGGTGGGTGACACACACAAAGTCTCAGCACCGGTGCAGGGCTGGAGCTGCAGAAAGCATCGGCCCGAATTCTCTTTCCCTCCGAACACAAGGGCAGCACTTACAACCGACACAGAGAGAAGCAAAGCATCCTTTCCTTGCAACAAGTGTGCTTCAGAGAGCTCCACAAATAAACATGTCTTAAAACTAGCAGAGCAGACCGTAAGTGTGTCAATATTTCCCCAGGGACACTTCTGTCCCCAAATGCAGGAGGGATGGCTTCCTCCCCAGGGCTCGCCGGGGTCCCCGCCTCTCCTGGCACCTTTCTCCATTTGTCCTGATAAAAAGCACTTTACAAACCGCCTTACACCTCCGAGCTCCTGTCCAGGGTGAAACCAGCTTGAGAGAGGCCCCAGTGCTGTCCCCTGCTGCCCTTCAGATCGGCACTGGGATACGCTCTGCGGAGACCAAGCGCGGGGAGAGTCGCTCAGCCTGGCAGCACCAACAAGCTTTGCACCCTGGAGAAATTAAAATTTCCCTCGAGATCAGGCCAGACCAGTCTCCGTAACAGCGGCTGACTGCTCCAGATGCCATCCGGCCTGCGCTCCTCTTCTGTCCCACGGAATACCTGTTTTGGTGTAGCACCCAGGTTCCATGAAGGACTCTGCAGCGGGGGGATTTCATCCCCGCTGTGGATCAGCTCCAGGGGAGGGTAAATCCTCCCGTTCCCTGGCTGCTGAGGACAAGAACCTGCTTTTCCTTCTCTGTAGTAAAGTTTTTGTGCTTCTGAATTCAGTCGGAAGGGAGGAGAGTAGAGAAAAGCAAATAAAGATAGCAAATTGTTCGCCTGACCAGAGTGACCAGCAATGTGCCGGAGCTGCCGGGCCGGCGGCCGCCTGGCAGGAAGGCAGCCACAAAAATGAAACGGGCGCTCTGGCAGCTCTCAAATTTATGCCAGAATTTAGACAGAGAGCACAAATCACCGTAATCTCCCAGTGAAAAAAATCACTGTCCGTCTCCCCCTCGAGCACCTCGCCTGCCTGGAGAAGGAGGTGTTCAAATACAGCTCAGCCTCTGTGCAGCGGGGAAGAGCATCGAGCTGCAGCCGAGGCGCAGTGTGCTCCGTGCGAGGAGCTCCGGGGGCATCAGCCGGTGGCCGGTACCCAGAGGATTCATACGAGATCACTGCAGCCACCGTGGGGACCGGCAGCCTCCTCTCCGGGAGGGATTACCGTGGACTCTGGATTTGCACGTGCTTTGTGGAGCAGCGCACGCGCCGCTTCAGCCCGTTCGATTGCTGCTGGGCTGGGCGGATGCCCGGCCACAGGTTCACAGCTCAGCACCAGCACCCATCTCCTGTTGCAGTAACGATAAGACAGCCTCGTGCCGAGCTGGGCTGTCACTGCAGGTGATGCTGAGGGAGAAATAAAGTGCAAGCGAAACCCAGAGACTTGGTCTCATTACTCCTTCCCCCACATCCTTCTTTTTAAAAATCTGTGGGAAATCAGCTTCAAGGATAAAAACTGGTTGAGAGCCCTGAGCAGTGAGAGCCGGGTGACAGTGAGAGCTGGGACAGCGCAGTGGTACCCAAAATGAAACGGAGTGGTGTAAATTGCTTGGACTTACAAAGAGCAAACTCCAGGATATGAATTACGGAGTACTAATTCCCAGCCAGCTTCAGCTCCACACTTAATGTCTTATTTCTAGAGAAACTTGCTGATGCCATAATACTACTGGCGCAGGCTCTCCAGCCGGGGTTTAAACCAGCGACTCACAAATGGAAAGCTCACGGTGTCCTTCCCCAGGCCCCGGTTATCCCTCCGAGGACCGGCTGTGCCCTCTTTCGCAGTGGGCTGCGCTAGACGCCCAGACGCTGGTTTTCCTTACAAACTCATGTGCCTGTATGCCACGCTCGCGAGTCACAAGGATAAGCCCGTGTATTCCATGAAAAAACATGGAAAAACACAGCCTAGAGAGTCGTCTTCTCCGCACCCCAGTTCTCTCTGTTGTCACTTCCGATCTCCTGCGCCTGCCGAGGCTTTAAAACCCCGTGGCAAGAATTACCTGCGTGAAGCAGCCGGAAGGTGGGGCAGGGCTGCGTGTCCGCGTGTGCCCCTGGGTCCCTGCTCGGGCGATGTTTTTGGAAGTCCTCTCCGTCCCTGTCTCCAGCTCGGAGACCGGCACCATGTGTTTACCATCCCGCAGCCAAGACCCGGGGCAGCCAGCATCGCTCCTGCTGCTTCGTGTTATTTTCATCCTGCCGTAATCGGAAGGGACAGGTGAGATGTGCTTCAAAACACTGTAATCATATTTTAAATGGAAATGAAATGTGTGAATTAAATGTAAATTACAGCAGAATGGAAGGACAATCACTATTAGTTAAGGTCTGACACCTATTTTTGCAGACCTTTCCTAAATGCCACAACTTGTTTCTCCGCACTTGTGACGAGGACTTGTAATTATGTGGCAGCTGCTCCTGCAGCCGGGCGGATGGTGGGTACCGAGGGGGGCCTGTGTATTTTAAATAGCTATGGACCGCTTGTTGGTTCTATGAAATTATGAAGCAGCAATGATATTTTTATTTGGGAGCCATGAAAATAAACATTGGTGTTTTCCCCCTGAAAAGGTGAGGCAGTAATACAAAAGGACATTTTTATAGAGTCAATTTATTTAAGGGTTCCCCCATTTGCTTTTATATTGGAAAAATATGTGCCCTGCCAATGAGCCGAAATTTCTTCTTTATCTTTAATCTCTACCCCACCTCCTCCGAGCCGCTGGCTATTCCCACGGCCTCGCTGTACCCTGAAGCCCCCCAACAAAGTCTCGCTTCATTTTTCACAACGGGAAGCATCCACGGCCCTCGCCGGTGACCGCAGCGGGGTGTTAAGCACGGTACGGGCAGACAGGCAGAGACAGCCCCTGCCCTCCGGACACCCCAAAGCAACGCGGCAGCCGAAGCAGCGTTATTATTCGGGAAGGGAAGGTGAGTCCCGACGAGATGAGAACTGACACTCTGGGTCCGTGGCACAGGCGAGGAACAGCCTCTCTGCCCAGGAGTTGACTGCAATAATGAGACAACTTACGTGCGCTGAAAACGGTACGTTGTGGGGAGAAATAGTGCCGAGCAGAAACCGGTGGCATGCGGCTCCTTGGGTGACATCTTTGTGATTCAGAGATTTCCTCCTGTGCCCGTCGTTCCGCCTGTCTCCCTGTAAAGATAAAACATTTACTGGTCTCATTATCACTGGGAACTTTTCAGCTGGAAAAAAGTGGCTCCTTGTCCTGAGGAAGCTGAAAGCTAAGGGCTGATTTCATCTGTTATTAATACCTGGGGCTACTTGGCAATTTTTTTTATTTTCAAAGCACCAGACAGTAAATGGTCAAATGAAAACTGATAGCTCCGAGACCCTGACCATATTGTCACGTTGCTCTCCGCTCAGGTGATGAAACGCCCGGCTCAGGGCATCGCAGGGGCCGCACCAACCTCTTCTATGGCTTCCCAGACACTCAGCCAACCTCGGGGCCTGCCCCCAGCCTGGGCTCGCTCCCATCCCGTGCCACATGCCGAGGATGGAGACAGACGTCCTCCTGCTTTGGGACCAGCAGCCCTTCTGCTTTGGGTGCCCGAGCGTGCGGGAGGGCAAGGACAGCGCAAACATCCCGTCCCCTGGACCGGGGGAGCAGCACTGCCCGAAGTGCCGGCAGCTCCGGCGGGGATGTGGCCGGGAGAAGAATCAAGTTTTTTTCTTTTCTTTTCTTTCATTTCTTCCCCGTTTCAAAGCAAAAGGATATTTGGGCTTAATTTCTGGCAATATTGCACTGGGGGAAATAGATCATCGCATGTTGGGATAATCACAACATTTAATTCTGTTTTCAATAGTTCTTACAGAGATATATATATATAGTACATCGAAACAAAATGCTTTTTGAAATGGAAAAAACCCCTATGCCATTTAATTCCTAAAAGGTCAAACTGAAATGCTTTGGCCTTATCGAAATGATTTTCTCCTTTGATTTTTCTTTCCAAATGCAATTTCATCAAAATCAGTGCGTTTCCGCAAATGTTTCACCTTTGGTGAAATGGCATCTTCTGACAGAGAAGTGTTTTCTGGGGAAATTTCTGAGCGGCTCCTGCCAGGAACCAGTTACCTGCTGGGAGAGGAATGAGGGGTCTCGCCGGTGTCCAGCCACGAGCCCTGGCAGCGCGGACAAACTCCGGGCAGGACCTTTCAAACCGCGTTGTTATGGCTGGAGAGCAGATGCCCGGAGACCGATGCAAGGGCTCAGCTCGCTGCTGTCGTCCCCCGCTGCCCCGCACAGCACCGGCCGGACTCACAGCGAGCTCAGCCCGCGCTGGAGCAAAGCGCTGGATCGGGCCCCCCTGTGCCAGCCTGGCACCTCCAGAAGAGCCGCGTGTTTTCCCTGACCGGGAGGGGATGGAAGGGAAATGTCTCTCATTCCTATCAGGTGATTCACTGCCCTGGCCCCTTGCTGAAGCCTCCCTCCTCCGGAGCGAGAGCGCTGGGAGGATCCAGAGCCTTCCTTCCTATTTTTTACAAAGCTTGCAGCATTGTCAGAAAGGAAAGGGTACCATCTGGTTAGCCCTTGTTTACTGCACACCCTGCCAGTTTGAGCTTATTAATCATATTTACCCAAGTATCTTAATTACTCCCTGTCTAGCGACTTGCCTTGCACTCAGCTGTTGACCCGCTCCCCTCCCCTCTCCCTCGCTCTTTTTTTTTCCTCCTTCTTTTTAATTCCTTTCTATCATTAATCACAGGAGCAGCGTGGGCAGAGGAATCCGCGGCTCGGCTTTCGCTGGCGGTGGTGTTGCTCGCACGGCCGACGGGCTGGAGTTCACCGCCGGCTCCCGCCAAACTTTGCAACGCGTCCAGCCGGGGTCAGAGGAGGGTGAGCGGGCAGCGCAGGCAGCGCGGGCAGCGCGGGCAGCGCAGGCAGCGCAAGGGGTCGGTCCTGCCCCTGCCTGCAGCTGCCCCATCCGGCTGGGTGCATGGGGCTGGGGGCTGCCCGGGCTCCCTAACGTGCCATGCCGGGGCTGGCTGTGCCAGGGCACGCCGGAGGGTGTGAGCTTGCACGAGGAGACACCATTAAAGATGGTAATTTGTTGATCCAGGCTCTCCCGGCGCTCCAGTGCGAGAGTGGCACCGTTTTCTTTACGACCTCATAAAGTCACAGCCGAGAGGCCGATTTGGAAAACAAACTGCCTCAGGTTGACAGATAATTAGATACAGGGGACATATTATACGCCTTTGCATATAAATGCGCTCTGAAGCTCGTTGGTTCATCAGAAGTTTAGGCTACGGGAGAAGCAGGTACTCCTGGCACATCAGGATAGATGCGCCGGTGCAGCCTTTAGACGACGGCTCCATTTTACGGCCCTTTCATCTCCTGTTCACCTGCGTGCTGTGAGCACGGCTGCACTTCGCAGCAAAGCTGGTTTGGTTTGGTTTGGTTTGGTTTGGTTTGGTTTGGTTTGGGGCTTTTTTACCCCAGCAGCCTTCTGAGCTTCCTTCTTTCCACGAGACAGGGCTTGCCTTTTGCATCTTGGATTTTACGCTCCTGTGCTTGCAGCAGGGAGGAGTGGCTGAACGGGGATTCATTACTATTATTACTATTTTTGTGGTACTACATCACGTCCAAACCTCACTCTTCCCGAGAGCGAGCCCGCTGAGAACAGTGGAGCAATTCTGAAATGACACGGTCCTTGTATTTATACGGCAATTCAGCATCCTGCTCTCCCAGCCCCCAAACCACGAGGTCTCAGACATTAAAACAAAACAAAACAGTTGGGTTTCTTTTTATGCACTTCAAGATTTAAGGTGTCATCCCGCCGTGTTGTCAAGCTCTCAGGGCTTGCTTTCCCAAACGAAAGCCAAGATCCCCGTATGACCATGGATCCTGCTGGGGGTATTTTCAGAGCACAACCCCAACCTGCAGCATTTGACCAAATTTTGCACGCATGGCTGCATACCCCTCTGCTCACCTTTCAGTGGTTTCCTCCCGCTCCAAATCAGACCTTCACCTCACTCAGACCTTCACCTCTTTCCCAGCTCCCCCCCACATATCCCCCTATTTTGGGGGTGAGGCAGAAAACGTCAATTAAATGGCCATATTCCCAAGGAAAGCTTCACTATCAGTCCTTCTCCCCCAGAAAGGGAAAATAAAAACGTGTGTGGGAAAGATAAAGCTGTCAGAAAAGGAAAGGGAGAAGATCCCCCAACCCGAAACCCGCAGCAGCCCCCATGGAAGGAGGTGATATAAATAGAGTTGCTGTCGCTTTGATGAATTAGATCTTTCGTTAATTAGGGTACATTGATTTAAGGGTTGTCCAACCAGACAGACCTCTTTCGTTTCCCTTCCCTCGCAGATTACAGCCCAGGGTGGTGGCAGCACATCCGCCATCCTGCCCTTCATCGCCTCCTCCATCAAGGACCACGTTTCCACTTTCGCGTCAAAATGGAACCTGGGCAAAGCCGTGGCAGAGCTGGCAACGCCGTGGTGGCTCCAACCTGCCTTCGGCGGGGAAAACGCCGGAGAGCTGCACGTGCCGCTGGGTATTTCTGGCATATCTGATGTTTGCACCCACTGCACCCAAGGCACGGCTTACACCGGTCCTGCTAACGGAGCCTCCGCAGGGATGCTGGAGGGCCAGGCTGGAGAAGCAGCGGTGCTGTGCAGCTCCCACCACGTCTGGGCGCAGCGAGCACCCAAACACGCAAACGAACAGGCCAGGCGGAGCGAAGGCTGATGCTCCATCTACCACCCCAGGGAAAACAGACCAGGGAGGCTTCCGCAGGGAGAGTCAGCAGCGGGGCTCCAAAAAAAGCCCAGCACCCGCAGCTGGGGCCACCTCGCCAAGGGCTCGCAGTCCCTGTGTAAGCAGCACACGGACTAGTAAGACTTTTCCAGGCTGCGTGAAAGCGTGGCCCTACGTGCCTCGCCTGGGCCGCCGCAGAGCCCCGGGTGCTGGTATTGCGTCCCCAGCGCCGTCCCACCTTGCAGCTGCCCCAGCTCCATCCTGCTCGGGCAGTGGCAAGTAAAAATTGTTGGCTTTCTGTCTGGAGCCCTCTTAGCAAGGGAGGATTCACCCTGCTTGGCGTCCCCTCCCTTTGGCCTTTGCAAACCACTGCCCCCGTGACTCTTGCCCCCTCCGGAGCCACGGCTTTCTGCTGTTTGCATCCGCGACCTCCCCTGCTCCCTCCTGCGCTCCCCGCGGGAGACTTCCAGGCTTTGCAGGTTTCCTCGCTGCCTCTTGTCGTCACTTGAGCACCAGCGAGTCAGTCGGAGGGAGAGAGGGGAGAAAAAGTGCTGTGCTGTGTGGATTATTGTGTGTTTGTCATCTGGAATGGTATAAGCTGTAGGTACAGCATCTCCCAGCGGTGATTTATGGCCCCTGTCAGGCAGCACCAGCGCTTTGTCTGCTGTAGCGTGGAGGATGAATGCAGTGCTGTCAGCCCGGGCAGGGCAGTCTTTCTCTTGCTCTGCTCCGCACACTCGCTCCCCATTTCACGCCACTGAACATAAACAATCTTTTGTAAACCTGACAGTCACACTTGCTTCTTTGGAAACATAAAGCAGGAATGTATGACTCGGCTTTCATTACCCAATTTCCTAGGCTGTGCAGAAAGCTCTCCAGGAAGATGGGGCAGACCCCAGAGGACCAGAGAGACCCTGAAAAAGATAAAGGGAAGGGATGCGCCTACCTGGCACACGTATGCCAACACCGGCCGTGAACACAACACGTGCCCACACACATTCACGATTCGTGCACGTATTTCCCATTGCAGTTTTGACACACAAATGTGCCCTTCACAGACAGAGCTCCATTGCGCTCCTGGAGCAAGGCACATTTCCTACCTCAATTGGTGCCGTATATCTTCCTCCCTCAAGCAGAAAATCTAATAGCGGCGTAACACTGGGACCACAGCCGGCTTGGTAATGGGCTCTCGTGTGCCCACCAGAAAGTCTTACAAAAACTAATGCACTTTTATTACTTTTAATAGTAATTGTAATAATCCTGTACGTGGAAAGTGCCCAAAGCTCTGTTCAAATTCAGCTTCTCCCAAAGCTAGAAGAGGCTGTTGAGGAGTTACGCTGGGAAATGGGTAGAAAGGCAGGGGAAGAGCCGGCACCTCCAGCATGATCGAAAATCAGGCAACCAGCTCCGGTCCGCACCGTGCCCCAGGGAGGACCAGGACGGTGCAGGAAAGGCTGTCGGTGAGCCAGGCCCTGCGCCTGCCGCAAGCTGCTCTTAACTAACAATGTGGGTGTGAGAAACTCTATGAACAGGAGCGGGGATAAATGGACCATCTTGTCCCAAGTGCTCACGGGGAGATACGCGCTCGCGCTCAACCTGCGGAGTGCAGGAACCCGCCCCACTGTTAGGGTTAGTGGGGGGGAGGTAGCCACTGGTGGAAAACGCCATGAATGTAAAACCTGCCGAGGGGCAGAATAAATGCTCTTGATCTTGCGGATGCTCTAAAAGGCGTGAGGAGCAGGTCCAGCTTGGTCTTACCGCGATTTACTGCTCCAACTTTGAGCGACAGCGTGGCTCTCACGCAGACGGCAGACGAGGCCAGGCGGGCTTGTCCCTTTGTCCGCGGGGACACCGAGGTGCACGTTGCGCATTGCCCAGGGCTTGGCCAGGTCTCTGAAAGGACGTGAGAGGGGACAGACCCTTCTCACAAGCAGTCACCAGCCCTTTGGCAGGGGCCCCCGGTCATTGCTCGAGGCTGGAACTGGCTGCAGGAGATGAAGCCCAGATGCCCCTCTTGGAGAAACTGTCCTCATGTCCCCTCCTGCGGAGGGAGGGAGCGCTTTCTCTCATGTTTCTGGAAATTGAAGGAAGAAAAACGCGTGACTGCGTTTTGGCTCCCCAGCACGCCAGCGCGAAGAGCTGCAGATAGCTGAGGGGAAACCAGAGACATCGCAGCACCGCAGGACCTGCTGGAGGGCAATAACGTCTCAGCTCCGTCCTGCCTGACCTTACGGATCGGCGAACAACTTGCGACTTTCCCATGTGGGGGCTAAAGCTACCGGCTCCTCTTTAAGGCGGGATAAAATGCAAAGAGAGAGACGGTCCAGCCCCTGCGTGTCCTCCTGGCTCCCGTTGCCTCCAGCACCGTGCTTTTCATCATCGGAAAAGCTTGCTGGATCCACTCAGCCCTGGGGGTGCCCGAACAGCTGCCGGTGCCTCACCGGCCCCGGGTCGTGCCGAGCGAGCCGCGCTGCCTTGCCATATTTTACAAGAACAGCTGCAGCCTTGCTGGGAACATTTCTTCACTGACGCGCTCCTTCCGTTCCCGGCTTTGGCGGTCGGCTCTCTGTCCTCTCAAATCCTTCCCTCTGACTTTGAGATCAGGGACGCNTTTGCTGTTTTCTTTTCCAGATGGCTTGTCTTGGAAGTTCCTCCGTGTAAGCCTGAGTGCTGAGTCTTGAACATCTGCTGAGGAGGAACCCACTTGGTATCAATGCGAGGAGGCTGCTGGACGGGCACATTTTTGGGAGGGTCTCACTGCTCCCGGCGTGGCTGAGCACGGTGGCAAAGGTTGTCTTTGCACCCCGAGGCTGCAGGAGGGCACGCGGGCTCCCCGTGCCCTGGCTTGTGCCCTCTGCTGTCCTTCCCTCCCGAGCTGCCCTTCGGGTACGATGTGTGATGTGCTTTAGTGTCTGTCAAGGACACCTAGAGCTCAGGGAAACACACCCTTTAAAAAAAAATTGCATAAATCTGAATAAGCAAACAAGCTGGTGTCTAATATCGTGGCCTTTTCAATGGGTTTAAAACCAATTATTTATACTTGCACGCAGAGTAAAACAGGTATTGTAGTGACAGCGCTGCCTTCTTGCGTTTGGCTGCTGAGAGAGTGGAGCTGTTAAAGGCTGGGGTGGATGGAGCTGACCACAGAACCACAGAAAATATGAGTAACCAGTTCAAGGGATCAGGGACAGGAAAGGAAACTTTCCTGGCAGGTTGCTATTTCGGTCTCGGTTCACGGGTGACTCGTTGTTGCCACGACCTCATGGAGAATCTCCGTATTTGTGGAAGTGCTGCTGGGTTTGCCGGGCGCTTCCTGCGGGAGGGATCAAACCGGCCGGGTGGATCCAAGCCAAAAGTGACACCAAATCATTCATTCACAAGTAAGAATAATTGCGACAACAGATGATATATAAAAAAAAAGAAAAAGGCAAAAAAGGCTGGTGAAGCCCAAGTGATGCTCTGAGCGGCGCTTGGCGCCCGGTTCAAGAGCTGGGTGAGTTAGGAGCTCGTGGGCTGACCTTCCCCTCCCCGCACGAGCCTCAGTGCCCAACTGGGTCTTGCAAAACCATGAGGAAGACCCAAGCCGTGCTTTAGCGTCGCTGCAGTTCTCCCTCTGCAGTTCCCCCCTCAGAGTCCATACAGTTCTTCAGCAGCGGTCCCAACACCTCCCAGAAAGCCCTTCCCTAATCCAACCCTGGACACGCGTATCTGTGCAAAGAGAAGCGTATGTGCATGCACACGCGGCTTCTTTGCAAAAGCAATACCGAGGTTCCTTGTACTACTTTGCAGGGAGAGATGCATAAACTACCAATGGCGGTTGGATTTTTTTTCTTTTCAGCTCTGACCCAAGGATTTTAATAAGAGGCACCTTCTCCAGGCAGCGACTCCGATATTACCGTGGAGAGAGCGGAATTAGACAGCTATGCCAATTGACAGGGCATCTCTTACACTTTACACAGGATTTTAATTTTAATGAACCCTCGGTGGTTGCAAGGTTACATCTTTAAATCCATTTCACCCTCCTCTCATCATACCATAATCACAAATAGCGCTGGCTTTAGAGGTGGTGTGTTTAATTGAAAGTTCATTTGCAGCTTCCATCAATTTGCTTTTCTGTCCCCTACAGACAACCTATCATTTTACTTAAGAACAAAACCAGAAATTTAATGGAAAACAAGCTGTTTGTAGAGAAATGATAATTAGGTGACTGGTTGGGAGGGCAGCGTACTAAACAACCGTTCATTTATGTTGTTGTCTGATGTTTCTGCATAACAAAATACTTGGTTGCTGTGTGGCAACTTTGAAAAAAAAATGGGACCAGTGGATCCTTCTGGGGACAAGTGCCGCTGGGAACGGAGGATCCCAGGCCCTGTTAAACACCACTGGTACTTTCCCGGTACTCTGCAGAAATTTTAGCAGAAAAATACATGTTGCGGGGAAAAAAGAAATCAAGAAAAATGTTTAGCCCTTTCCACCTTCTTTGACCTCCTTCCTCCTTCCGACAGACAAAAGAGAAACCAGACAGGATCTGGTGAAGCCGAGGGAAGGGGAAAAAAAACCGAAAAGATTTTCCCTGAAGTAAATACGCTGATTTGCTGTCCCTGTGCACGCAGACAGACATACCCGCGGACACACGTACGGATCCGCGTACCTCGGCCACGCACCAGGGCTCGGCTCTGACGCTCAGCTCGCTCGGTGCCAACGCCGGAACCAAACGGCCGTTCCCGGAGCAGCTGCCCCTGCTCCAGAGCGGGGCCAGACCCCCGCCGCAAATCCGCCTGCCCCAGGTCGTCCCGGGGGTAAGAGGGATGCTCCACAAACACCCTCCTGCGCCCACAGAACCGCATCGCTCCGCCAGCCTGCAGCTATTGATTCCCTTCACCGTTTGAGCTTGTCCTCTAAATTTTTGCCGAAAAAAACCCCAACCCTTATTCCACCTGGGAGGGCTCTTTGCAGCTGGAGCGACACACGTGCCATCGACTTCGTCACGCGGGCAGGTCGCTGCTGCCTCGGCGTAACGCCGTGCCGCGTCCTGAGGTTCCCAGGGCACCAAGGACCTGACCGCTTTCTGCCGGGGAGCTGGCGGATCACATCGCCCCGCGTCCCCTCCGGCCAGGGGCACCGGGCCCATTTCCCTCCCTCGCACCAAGCGGTTTCCTGCAGCCGGGGGCTGCGTGTCTGACCAACGCGCGCCTTCTGCAACGTCCGCTGAGTCTTAACGTTATTTCCCGGTTCTAAAAGATCCCTCTTAAGCTGCGCCCGTCCAAGCTGGCTTTGGTTCTCCTCATCTCGCGTCGGGGGGGGGGAGCCCACCTATTTCCACGGGGAGAATTGATTATTTTTTCCTGCAGCTGCACTTGCTGTACACAGAATTATGGGTCTTTCCACACCTGTGAAAGAAACATTATCCTCAGCCTTCAAGGGTGAAGCATCCTATATTCAGTTGGACTAAATAATGATTCTTCTCCATCTTTCATATCAGGATTTAAGAGCACCCTAGAGCTACAAAGTTTATTAGAACCCATAAGAAGAACTGTACCATAAACGGGACAACCGCGGCCATAAACCTGCACCTTGAAGTTGTAACAAATCCTGGGATGTTGAAGTAGGACACGGTCTTGTCTCAGTCAGCAGAAAGGAAAAGAAAAAAAAGGAAAGAAAAAGAAGAAATGCAAACTTAAGCAGAAAAGAGGCCTGGAAATATAGAGGAGAAGAAAGGGAAAAATAATAATAATAATAAAGAAAAGCATGCTGCTCACAGAGCCCTCTCAGCAGGAGCCCTGGGACAGGCGCCCACGTGATAAAATGCAACTCAGATTAATGGGGAGAGAGGGAAAGGGGAGCCTGAAGGAGGAGAGGGAAGACAAGGAGAAAGGAAGGAGGTGCTGGGGGGGAATTTATGAGATGCTTACGCAGGGAGGGTCATTCACAGCAGCGGAGGTGATGGGCTGCTCACGTGGCTCGGCGCAGCGGAAACGGCTGATCAGGTGAAGGAGCGCGGAGCCATCCCTCCCGCGCCGTTGGGTGAGAGCCAGCGCCAGGCACGGGGGTAAAGAGCTGGGGGGTAAATCCCAGAGATCTGTGTCCGAGGCAGGGGATGCCTCTGAGCAACACCGCGGTGTGAAACGGGCTCGGAGACCCCTCCGAGGGCACATCGCTTTGTTGCGCCTTTGTGCCTCCTCTCTGTTGGGTTTCCTCTCTCTTTAACTTTTCTACTGTATTTTATTGTCGCTTATTTAGTTTGCATTTCCTTCCATCGGTAGCCAAAGTCTTTTCGGCATCCCAGCCTCCACGCTCTCTCCATTTCCACCCCTCGTCCACACCAAGTCAGGGCTGGGGTGTTTTGGTTTGTACGTTTTCTGCCTTCTGCAGCCGTCGCAGACGGATGATTCGGAGGTGCCAGAGGACTTCTGGGGTTTCAGGCAATTTGGGCAGGCTCTGAGCCCTCCTGCATGCTACAGAGGCTGCAGGAGCCAGAGAGAACCCTGGCCTTCCCCTCCAGCCTTCACTCTTTTGTCACATCGGGTTATTTTTGCTGCTGTTGAATAGATTAAATGACAGAGAGGTTGGTTTTTTGTTTTTTTTTTGGAAGTAATTGAGTTTTATTTTGGAGAGGGAAAAACGGAGAGCTAAGTGGGAAACGGAGGGAGATAGGAATAAACCACACATCTTTTTATATAGGATCCACAGTTAATTCTTAATTAGAACTGACAGATGCTTCTCCCATAATCCTATTCCCAACATGTTCTGTTTGCTTTGTTTGGCGCTGCATGATACATGGTGGCATCGTAATGACCTTTCGCAACTCGTCCTGGAAGTGTTATTGGCACTCCAATGATTTATTGCATGTTCCAGTTGATTACTGGGCCATTTGTCAACATTTTTTTTTCGCTCTCCATAAACCTGTCTCCTGTGTCACAGACATTCGCTAGCATGAAAATTTAAACAAATACAGTGTGCGGCTTGTAGTCAGCATCTGACTTTTACTCCAGGCTTCCAGCGCGAATTCATTCTGGCCTCAGCAAGTGTTTAAACTTTGCAGCGCCCGACGATGAGGCGGATGGGAGACCTGGGCATTGCTCTGAAAGTCTGATTTTAGGGAGCTATCTCCGGGTGATCCGCGCTAGTTGCTCAATTGTTTATTGGCATTTTGGTACCACTTACGGGAACGGGGGGAAAATCAGTACTGGAATTAAAACCCAAAATAATTACCTTGAAAATGACTGCCTGAGGACAGCTTGCTGTCTCCCCCTCACTTGCCGTCACGGGAGCGCGGGCGAGAGGTGCAGGATGAGGCCGGCGGTGCGGCCGGGCAGCTCGGGGTGCGTTTTGAGGCACGGAGCAGCAGGCAGCCCGGGAGCACACCGGCCCCGCAGAGGAAGGGTCTTTTGGGGCAATTACAAAGCAGACACCGCTCTGTGCGCTGACGCTCTTTTGAGCAGATCTGTTTGGGATCGCGAGGGTATTATCACAGGCTGATCGAAATTCTGAGGACAAAACCACAATTATTCAAAGGCCTGAAAAGGACCAGCTTTTCTCGTGGCGGTGAAGTCCCAGCCCCCCTGGGCACCCTTAGACGGATGCTGTAAATGGAAGCACCCAGAATCACCTCCCTGATTTAAAAATCTTGGCCCGTAAGTAAACTGGATATAGTGGCTGTTACAGTGGCCTGGAGCATCTGCACTGCATTTCGAGGAAGCTTTTCCAGGCACTCGTATAAATCACCGCTCTGCTGCAGTAAAGGAAAGGTATTGTTTCACTGCTGTGACATCAATGCAGGCCACATAAATAATTTTTTATTAAGTGTGCAGTGCCCTGTAAAAATACACACACAGTCTGAGGATACTGCAGAGCGAATGCAGAAGCACGGCCAGCTTTAAATAGTCTTTTCCGTACAGAAGAGGCTGGGATGAGAAAGGAAAACTCGCTGGGGTGGGGAGAGGGGCGGCTGGGTCTTTTTCCAATTCCAGCTCAGATCGGCATGTAATGTATGGCTTAATTTCCTCTCAAATTAGACACTTGATAAAAAAAGTTATTATATCTGTCAAGTTGCCAGTGCTTTTTATGAGTGTGATAAACTAAGAACCACTGCTTTACAAACCTTGATAGGATGTTTCAGTACCTGGAAAACAATTTTATTGCAGCCTGGACTACTAACAAATTGCAAATACTGATTAAGCCATAAAGTTACAACAACATTAAAAAATAATGAGAGGTTATTGCACAAGGGGAAGGCTCTTAAGCAGCGGATGCAGCCGCCAGATTTCCATTGTGCACGGTAACAGGCCGACCTGCAAAGTGCATTTCTGCAGGAGAGCTTTCCCACCCGCTCCCCCGTGCAGGGTGCTGCGGGAAGCCAGACTGGGTGCAGGGCAGGTGCCGGGGCGGGCGAAGGAGAGACGGGCAGTTTCTTCTCTCTGCAACCGTGCAGGGACCCCTGCTACAAATGGTAATATCTGCACGCTGCATTTTCCGAACCGGGGAGATTTGAGGTCAGAGCTTTGCACAGAGTCACCTCTGCTCTCTGATCCCTGGGCACAAAGGCAGGGTCTGCAGATCCTGCCAGAGCCAGCAGCTCCTGCAAACCCAGGGCGAGCCAGGTCCTCCCGCATGCCTGACCCGCTCTGACTTCCACCGGCGCAGAGCAGCCAGCTGCGCTCCCCGCAGCAACAGCATCTGCACAGCAGCCTGGGCACTCTGGGGCTGCAAAAGCCTGGGACAGCGAAAGCCTGGGACAGCATCCCTGAAGGGCTGTTCCCACACGTGCAAGCACTCCAACGCTCGTCTCCATCCGAATCAGCTTTGGGCAGGAGTAGCGTGCCTGAATACTGAAAGGACCTGGGTGCTAGATCTCCCCGTGCCTCAGTTTCCTAGCTATCAAATGAACACCATAGCTCTACTTCAAAGTCAGGACAGCGTGAGGACAGGCAAAGGCTGTGCCAGGGCCTGGGGTCTGCCTCGACCCCGCTAGATCTGTGCTGCGGAGCGGTGGAGGTGCTGACTTTCCCAGTCGGAACTGAAATGCGGGTGCACTTGGAGGTACTGAGTGTGCCTGAGCGCCGGTACTGCTCATCAGCACTTGGGTAAAGAGGGAAAACCCGATTTCAGATCCTCCCCAACACATCCTGCCGCCCCCACCCCGTCTTCTGCTGCCTCCGACCCCCCACTGCACAACTCTGCAAACACGAGCGTGTTTGAACAGGGCTTTAATAATGATTGTTTGGACAGAGACTAGACTGCCAAAACCTCCCGGGGAGCCGGAGAGAAATTCCTTCTGGGAGGCTCCGCTGGCGTTCGGGCCCTGTGCAAGGCTGGCGGGGTTTAGCAGGCGAAGCACAGCCTGCGTTTCGGTCGGGCTATCAAAGGCCATCGTACCGCAGTGAGATTCAGGGATAAAGTACAAGAAAATCCTTCCCCAGGCTGCAAACAGCACGAGATGTGGCAGCAAGACAAAAAGATCATCCTCCCCGTTCTGCTGGGCATCGGTTAGAGGCGAGGGCAGAGGCAGGCGGGCGATGACCTGAGCCCCCGGCTTCTGGGAAGGGGATGTTGGTACCATCAGACCGTGCAACGATGGGAAGCGTCACCTCCTCTATGCCTCTGAAACAGTCACTTGTGACGGCACTGCCGGTGCCACGAGAGACCGTTTTGGTGCCTCACACCCCCCCGAGTAAGAAATGCAATCGCTGCCGTTTTGCGGATGAGGACGAGGAACTCTACCTGACTCTAAATCACAGGATTTCCTTTTGCCCCGTGCCGTTTTAGCAACGGCAAGCCGCTACGCAAACCGCGCTGCTGGCTTTCCCAGGCCCCGCCGCCGCTGAAACTGGGAGATCCAATCTCCTCATCTACGTATCTCATTTTAACATCCTGCGCACAAGCTCCCCATGCCCTTGCAGTAATTAAACCAGCCCAAGTTGCAGAAGGAACTTCAAAGGTAAAAGTCAGTAAAATATATGCCTATGAAGTTTGTTAAGTGCTTTGGGGTCCATGTGGATGAAGGGCAATATATACATACGTACGTTTCTATTAGCATTTCTTGAGCCTAGCACTCTCTGGTGAGGAGAGCTGGCCAAACTCTTCAGTGAGCAATTTATCTGACGAATTTAACCCTCTGCTTTTCTCCTTTTTAACCATATCTGAGTTATCTCTGAAGGTCTACTGCTCTCAGTGATTTATTGGTTTATGGTAACGAACCCTCTACGCGATCCTGTTTCTCAGCCCATCGGCTCTCCAGGAACACGTACGTGCCCTCACCGCTGCCTTTCCACGTTCACATTTCATTTAAGGTGTGTCACTGGTGATCTTAATCACGTGAAATTGGTTTTGATCTCTGATCAATGACCAGAGATGACATTATGAAATCCCGTACAGAAGGGACAGCACGAGGACAACACAGATCACCTCCCAGCTCTGTTATTTTGTCCACCCTCCTCGAGCAGAACTGCTTCAAAACGAGCCATTTCCACTCTGCAGCAGAAGCCCCCGTCTCTCTGTCACCCCCGATCCTTGCTCGGAGGCACACCATCCACTCAGCATTTGTGCAAGGATCGACAAACCGCTTCCCAAGCACCTGACGAAAAGTAGCGGTGAAGGGGTACGACTGCAGCCGCATCATAAACCCACTGGAAACTCAAGCTAACATTCGCCCTTCTCCTCTTTCCCACCATCTGCTGAGCTCCGCGCGCTACGCAGGTGCTTTGAAAATCCCCCCGTCTAGGAGTTTGCAAGAGCGGCTCAGCTGGGACTTCCCACCTGGCAGCTCCTCTGAATGGCATTTCTGCCCCGGAGCAGCCCAAGGTCCTGGGGGTGGCTTGTCCTTGCTTTCTGCTCCTCAACAGCAAACTTCCTAACTCTGCCTCCCTACCCCCTCTGTTTAAGACCCGCGCTTAATTGCTGCATTACTGCATGGCTGAACTAATGATGCTGCAATTAAAAACATTTAGGGTTATTGCCAATAAGGTGGATTCGTCGAGTTGATTAAAAAATGTGCGCTGAGGAAGATAACTTAACGGAAGGGGTGAAAGAAGCAAACGGGCAGAAAGATGAAAATGGGAGCGAGAAGATGTCAGGCAGGTGGTCCTGTGGGAAGGACCATGGTGACCCTGAAGAGGGGCCTCCTCCTTCCCCCCGGATCTGCCCTGCAAGAAGAGCCCCTTTCTCTCTCCCAGACCCTGGCTACAGACAGATTTTTTCATCTGACCCACCTAAAAGGAAAATTATAGACAAATTATCACAAAGGTGGAGATTAGGGGGAATCTTTCTTCTTTTTAACGAAGCTTACTGTAATTAAAAAAGTGGAAAGGTTTCCTGCCTCCGAGCAGGACTCCTGCAAGCCTGGGTGGCCGCAGGAAGCAGAGGGCTGTGCGGGGAGCTGTATCTCCTGGGGGCAGAGCAGAGATGCTCGCACAGACCCTGCAGCAGACTTGCTCCATGATGGTGTCCAAGCTAAGGAGTGCTGGCTCTTAACGAAGCTCATTAGCTAAGATGCAGCCCTGCGTGGATGCAGCTACTCTGGTGCCGGGGCTGCCCACATCGCTGCTAAGCCTCTGTGTCCCCGCATGTCCCTTCTCTTTTTAAGGAGCCCAAAAACTGCTGCAACAAGCCCCTGCGAGCCAGAGAGAGGGTCCCTCGGTGCTGCCCCAGCCAAATGCGGTCGGTCCCCTGTGGTCCCTGTGCTTGAGATCAAGCGCAGTAAATATCCAGCACCGCTCTCCAAAGGGCTCCTCTGCTCAGCCGTGTCACCCCGACGGCAACCACTGCCCGGCAAGTGGCACCTCGAAACCTCGAGCCTGGGAACCGTCTGGGGGGTCGGTGCGTCTCCCCGTGCCGCCGTCTCGCACGTCCCTAAAGGTAAGCCTGACTGTGACTGGCACCCTATGGAAATACGTGCTGCTTATGAGCGTGATCTAAAAGTGTTTTCTTATGCGCACACAGAACTGGCATTTTGCTAGATTTAGGGAAGTAGGCAAGACGTATTTGTCTGCGGAGGCTTTGCACCTTCGGCAATTATGTCTGCAGTCTGGAAAACAACAGCAGCAGGGTTGCAGCGGGGAGGGAAAAAAATTCTATCATGTCAGAATAATGAGATCTGTGATTTCAGCACTTACTGGGTCAGAGACACACATAGTGTGTTATCTGTAATGCTTTCCTCTGACATTCAGGGAAATTGCATTTATGCAGAGGACACGAGGCACTGAAGCACGCTGCTTCGCCGGCCCCTGACGGGGGATGCTCTGCCCGGGCTTCACCNCTCGCCAGCTTCCCCCCCGCCCCCCCCCCCCCCCCCCCGCTCTTTCGGGCTCCCGGGATTCCCACGGGCGCGAGGAGGGGAGCACGAGGTAGCGCAGCCCTCGTACCCCTCTGGGGCTTTCGGGGGCTCTGGGAGCGCGGCACTGTGCCTCTAACCCTCAGGCATGGGGGGGGGTCAATGACGCAGTCTTCCTCGCCCCATTAGGGTGCCTCGGATGAGTTTCAGATCTGAACCCTCGGGGCTGGCGGCCCCGCAGCAGCGGCGGGGGGGGGGNNNCGCCCGCGGGCGGGGGGGGGGGGGGGGGGGTGATGGATCCATCCCATCATCTCCCGCGGTGTTAGATTTAACCCCGCTGCCAGCGCGGGGGATCGCGAGGGGCGCAGAACGAGGAGGCGGGAGGCATCGGGGACGACATCGCCCAAAGTACGGACCCAACGTCAATCCCCGCTAAGCGGCCCGTGGCTGAGGAAAGGGGTAACGGGACAAGAAGCTCGTCCCCCCGCCGCGGCACCGGCTCAGAGGTGCTCCGGGCTGTCGGCAGGTCCCGACTGCCATCGGGGCACAGCGGCACGGCTTCCCGACGGCCTCCGAGGAGCAAGGAAACCACGGCTGTGCCGACAGCTTCGGCGGAGAGAGGGCCACCGCGGTGTCGGTCGTCCCTCAGAGACCTGGGGTCTGCGTGAGTTCAGCACGGCTAAAGGCACAAAACCCACGACAAGGTGGACCTGGTTGCCCTGGGGCCGGTTTCTCAAGGAGACAAACCAGTGTTTTCTCATAATCCGTAAAACGCTCCATGGGCATTTTTTGAGTTTTAGAGAAGCAACTTAAAACCAGGAATTCCTTTCCCTCCCTCTCCCTTTAGAAACCCGAAGTAGCGAAACTCAAAACATTTTGCTTCACCAATTAAAATCCTTGTGTTTTCATCCAAACCAGCTTATTTTCTAGCAGAAATAGTTTTCCTACAAGAATCTATGCTCTTATAAAAGCAACCGACCTTCTAAATCAGAAACGAACCCACCAGCTCACGCGGGAGCCCTGCCCTGGCCGCGTTGGCGTGCGACGTCAGACGAGGCTTTTCAGACTCCAGCGCTGCTCACGCAGCCACCGGCGCTGGCCAAAAAAATAAATCAGAAATTCTTTTCCGAAAAAGAACATCATTTTCTGCTAATGATCTGTGCCCTCAAATGATACGAGGCCTTGGACTAGAAGCTGCAGGATAACTAACAGCGGCAGTGGCTTTTTTTGCTCCTCACCACTCCTTCGTACTTCTTGTCATCCAGGGGTTTTATTACAGCTTTTGCTTTTTGTCTCTCCCCCACCCCCCTTTCTTTTTTTTTCTTTCCAGTGGAAGAAGAAAACCATGTCTAGATTAAAAAGATCTTGTTTTCCAGCTGTTTAAGACAGGCTGAAACACAGGCCTGCGCCAACACCCGGGATCAAACCTCCCACTGTGGGAGAGGGAGTTCCAGCCCAAGGCGAGATCTGAATTTTGCCAATAGCTCCTATATTTACAGTTTTCCTTGAGGGCTTTCATTACAGGCCACAGAGTTTTTGCAGTCAGGATCTGGAGTTTGTCTTGGACCCGATCTGCAAAAGCCTGGGGCTGCCTCCGCGAGCCGACGTTTCTGGACAGTTCCTGCGAGAACAAAGAAAGGAGGAGGAGGAGGAGGAGAAAGAGGAAGAGAAGGAGGAGGAAGAGGAGGAGAGGATGGCTGCGGCGCTGGGGTTCCCCCTCGTCCCCCTTCTCCCAGGGACCTCCCAGACCGGGGAGCTGGGAAAACCGCTCTGGAGTGGACCCGCAGAGAGGATTGCCCTGCTGTGGGTGATGCTCCGCCGCAGCCGAGCAGCATTTCCGCATCCTGGCTCAGCCCGGTGCTAAAGCGACTGTTTTATTTCCAAAGGCGAAGTCGCTAGCCCTTGCTGCTGGTGAAGGACGGTTTAAGGAAAAATCCCCAACAATACAGCAAAGTCCCCCAAATGGCAAGAAGAACGCTTCAGTTCCTTGAAAAAAAAAAAAAACTCAAAGAAGAAAGATGACTTTCCTAGGCCTTTCTTAGTGCCTGCCTGGCACTCACTGATTTCACGGGTCTTTCTCTGCCCGGGGAAGAGCAGGGCGGTGGGTCGGCTCCTGAAGCCCACCAGGTCTGGTCGCTGGGCTTGAGGAACCAAGTAGAACCAAGGTTTTTTGCCATGCCCAAGAGCAGGTCCCCGCAGCTGCTTTTTACGCTGATGGAATCGACTAACAGCGGTATAAAATGCTCTCGTTCGTCCGGCTGCTGATCTTTCGGGCAATTATTTGGAAGTAATGAAAGTGAATGCATGACATTTAAAAAAGAAACTCCGCTGTCAGCAGGAAAGCTGCCACATTCCTCGTGCACCTCGGAGAATACGCTTAGCTTGAAATAATGTTCATTTTAGCAGAGCTGTAAATTACAAGTGTGTTAGGGTCTTGTGGGATTTATTACCATTTGGAAAGAGGTTATAGGCCTTGCGCTGTTGCTGCTGCATCTGGTGCATGCTACAGAGCAACCACAGAGCAGAATTTGGAGGCAAAAGAAAGCACCTTTTATAGCTCATCTCTGGTGGCTTGTATTGCTAACATTACACATGCACACACACACGAACTTCAGCAGTAAAGAGGAAGGATTTCAAAATCCGTTTTCCCAGTTGCTCACTGCAATTGATCCAGCGTTATTAATAACGAACGACAAAACCTCGCTGGGCTCCGCTGCACGGAGCATGGCCATCGGCCCCTGACCCGTGGGCTGCCGGCCGCGGGGAGCTGCGCCTGGGCGCAGGGCTGCAGCCCTCCTCTGGGACGGCTGTTTAATTTTCTCAGGTTTATGTTCGGGTTTTGTTTTTTTTTTTTTTCATTGCAGGTGTTTCATAAAAATGCAGCCGTGGACCTGGCAGGAAGCAATAAGCTTCAGCTTCCTCTGCATGAACCAAAGGGATTTCTTCCTCCCTTCTGGCAAGGATGGAGTTCTGCTAATGTAAGATTAATGCTCTTCAATCCTGACCCTGCTGTCTTCAGTCTGTAAATGCTGAAGGGTCACCTCTAGTCCATGCCATTAGTGATTAATTAATCTCAGTGTTTATTTGATCCATCCCTTTCGGTGAGAATTTCTGCACTAATGCTGTTTTGATTCCTTTTGCTCCCTCCCTTTTACATTGCCCCATCAGAGCAATTCAATGAGTCCCTTTGATATCCCAAGGAAGCAGGATGCTCTGCTCCTGGCTCCCAGCTGCACGCCCTCCGAAATGCGCCGGGAAGAAGCGAGTACCAGGAACACAACCGCAGGTCTGCAGGGACAGCCAGAAGAAAGAGGCTGGGGAGAGAAGAGGCTTTTAAGCCCAGATCAGAAAGTAACAGACAAGGGAAGGAATGTCATCTTTGCTGGATGTGTAAATTCTGTGCAAGTTTCCACGCCAGCTAATATAAGAGAGATTGATTTTTCAACTTGTACCAAACCAGTTTTAACCTGGAGAGGTGGGCAGTTACCTGAGGAGTGCAGAGCTCTGGAAAAAAGTGACTTTAAGGTACGTGGGAGCTGCGGGGAGGGGGACAGCGTGGACTCTGGGGCCAAAGGAGGAGCACTGTGGTGCTTCATTTCTGCAAAGGGTGAGGCAGCAGCATGCCTGTCCTACAAGAGCAAACCAGAGGGCTGGGGACCCGGCACGGCAGCGGGGAAGCACCCCAGTGCAGCGGCTATTAAAGGCTGTGAGATGCTGCAGGACAGTTGCCTCCATCTCACACTGGGCAGAGCAGCTGCACAATTAGGTACGAACATCCTCTGCACCGCGCGGTACAAGCCACGACAGCCGTGCCGGCGTGCCGAGGTCCTGGCCGGCCGCGGGGTGGGAATGGGTGGGCAGGGCAAGTGGGTAGCTTGGCACCCATGGAGCATCGATCTCCAGGACAGCTTCAGCTCTGGGTCCTGTTCCAGCTCACCAATAGTTTCCCAATCCAGGGACAGGATTTTCTTAGATCTCCCCCCCCCATCTGTTTATCTCGGCGAATCCCATTAATCATGTTCTTTGCCTCGACAGCTTATAACACCACATCCATCCTCTAAGAGCTGTTATCGTACACCCTGAAGATCTGTCAGATAAATAGCCAGGTCAGCTGCAGCTGTTCCAATATCCTGAAGAAATCAGATTTATCATTTTAGATTAAAAAAAAACCCCACACATGCACACGCACCAGAAAGATCCCCCCGCCCCCCAGCAGGCTGGCTGGGAAGCTGTGTTTTTTGGCCCTCTGCAAGTCCTGCTGCTGCTGCCTTCCATCTGCAGCCCTGTGATAAATGGCTGCGGGGTGCCAGGTACAGTTCAATGCTGAAAAATCCCAATATGTGACTTAGGCATCTCATCGCAAGTCATTAATCTAAAAGGAATCCGGTGCCAGGACAAGGCTCTCCCTCACTCCATCGTCATCTGGACCTGCTCGGCACAGCCGCTGCCAGAGGAAGGAGGGAAGGGAAGGCCCCTGCCATTTTCCACTCACACGAAAAGTGCTCTCCAGGCCATTAACCCTCTCTGCAGCCCAGAACTGTGCCCCAAAGCCCCGGCCAGCTCACACACGGCTTTGTCCCCCGAGGGGAGGCTCGAGCAGCAGCTCCAGAGAAGCTATCAGCGGGCGATGCTCAGCGTCTGCCCCACACAGCCCCTCGGCCCCCCCTTAACCCTTCCATCCGCACGGAAAGGCCGGCACCTTTGTGGCACAGGGCAAGGCTGCTGTGGCTCCAGGGCGTCTCCTCGGACCAGCACCTTCCCATCGCCTTGCACCTGGCAGGAGGATGGAATTTTTTTGTCCCGTCCCCTTTCACAGCCCCAGTTTCGCCACAAGCAGCCCCGGTCAGCCCAGATCACGGAGCAAGGAGAGTGGCCGGTGCGGCAGGTCGTAGCCATGAGCTGCGGAGGAGCTCCTGGAAACCGGGGATGAAATCCTCAAATTATCACAAAAATAGACCTTCCCTGCATGGCCCGTGTTTGGCACCATATAGTTTTACGTAATTCATGTGAAGAAGCTCCCAACGCACCCCTGGAGACTTCAGGCTTCCCTGGTAGACCCTGCTCTGGGGAGAAATCCTTGCCCAACCATTCCTTTACGGGGATGTGCCATTTCTGCCCTCGCTCACTATTTAAGGTGCCCGCTGTCCCGCCCCGCAGCAGGTACGTCCATCAGTAAATCCGCACGGCCAGGGAGTGCTCTGAGCACAGCCCTGAAGAGCAGAGCTCGGCAGCTCCCTCGGAGCTGGAGCCCACCAGCCCTGTGCGGCTGCGGCAGCTCTGCCCGTGGCCGCAGGGATCCCCTCGCGCCAGAGCAGTCGACACCTCCTCAGCTACAGAGAAGGGTGCTGCGGATACCCATCCCCACCGGCTGGGCTCCCCAGACCTGCCCGTCCGTCTGCTGCCTGCACCTCCCCGGCACTGCTGGGGCTGAGCCCTTCGGGTATCCCCCCGTCTTCTCACCAGCCCTCGTTTTCCGCTGTGATTCCAGGTCCCTGGAAACCCCACTGATGCCAGCAGGAGCTCCAGCATACATCCTGGTGCTGGGTCCCTCTCTGTGTGGTGGCCCAAGTCCCTGGGGACCAGCCAGGCGTTGGCGATGCTCCGGCTGCCCGGTGGCACCGGGCTCTCGCCAGTGGCCCGGTCCCGCGCTCTCGCTGGGAAGCCGAGCGTCCTGCCAAGGTGCCTCTCCCCCCCCTCCGCACCAGTCACATCCTGAGCCGCGTGCCTGGTGCCAAATTGAGTTGTAGCCGTGAATTATTTAGAAGCATCAGTGGAATATTGTTGTATCAGTAACGCAGACTATCAGTTTGTGGCCTTGGGGCTGCCTCAGTTACACACTCCATCACTATTTTCTCTCATGAATAATGTAGGAGTGGAATTACTCTGCATGTAGAGAATTCATACCCTGAGAAAACAAGGTTGCTCCAAAATTAATTTTCTGTACTAAAAGAGCGACAGAAAATCAATTAATCGCATATTATTCTATACGGAGACAGAGTAAGGGAAACAGCGAAAATGGCTGTAGCTATACATCAGCAAATGCTGTATTGGCAGAGTGCTTTGCAGGGATGTGAGTTACAGCCAGCTACAAAGAAGGTAAATATATTCCGCCCGAGAGAGCCCTCGAACACCAGACTCTGGAGCTCACATCACAGCCAGCTGGGCGCTCCCGCTCGCCGCCGCGTTACGAGTACGAGCGTGGAGCTCGGCAGCCTTCGTTTTGCTCTCGGCTTCTTCCTTTGTCCTGCCACTAGCGGGCTCAGGCTCTCCTCATGGCAGCACCCAGCTAGAAGCTGGTTTTCCAGGGATGACGGTGAGTAGGAGTTTAAAAATCCCATCCAAATAAAGCCCCCGCTCCTAAATCTGGGAACGAGGGGAATGGAGCTGCTGCTTTACAGAGCCTGACCGCAGCCTCACGGCTGGTGGGGTGCAAGGGACCACCGCACTCCTGGGTGTCACTCCCAGCGCAGGAGGTGGGAAGCTCTCATGGTGGGAAGCTCTCGTGGTGGGAAACTCTCATGGTGGGAAGCTCTCATGGTGGGAAGCTCTCGTGGTGGGAAGCTCTCGTGGTGGGAAGCTCTCGTGGTGGGAAGCTCTGGTGGCCAACGCTACCAGCCCAGCAGCCCGTCTCCATCCCTGCCTCTAGCACCAATTCACCACACTGCTCGTCAACACTGCTTCGTTTTTGTCTGTTCAATACAAATAGTAACCAGCCATTTTGGAAGGGAGTTGAGAGACTTAATTAATAATTAAAATTGCTTTGAGTCTCACAGCAAAGTAAAGCATCGTTACTCAAAGTATTTCTCAAAAGGAGCGAACGCCGTGAAACCGATGTAGAATCAGGCACAGATCTATACAACCAGAGTCGGCACAGGACCGTCACAGGCAGCTGGCCAGGAGGCAGAGAAAAAGCCATCTACCCCTTCCTGCCGGACGCTGCATCCCGGGGACATCCCAGGGAGTTTGCTCCCTCCAGAGGAGTGGAAGTTGCTCTATTGAGTTTGGCTTCTTTCTCCTCCTAGACACTTAGGAAAGCCTCCCCCAGCACGTGGCCACAGGCCAGCCACCAAAACACCTATGGAAAAGGCTACAACAATACCGTGACCTGTACCTATTCCACCGCCTCGTTAGTTTTGATTAATAACATTCATTGGTTTAACAAATGGTATAATAATTAAGGGATGAGAAATTATGAGGCTGACCTCAAAAAAGCTGGTCAAACATCAATAGCATCTTCAGGAATAAAACTCAAAAATAAACTAATCTATAATGAAGACTGGCTATTCTTACTGCAGCTAATTATTTTTCCCCGAGCACTCAATTCTTTTGTCATCTCCTAGAAGTGGTAAGTTTTAAGGGTCATCACACAGTGCAGATCATTTTTCCAGCAAGGAAAACAGAGGCTTTCAAAGTGTTCACAATAACAACAACAGCAGCAGCAACTGTAATGGCATTTACAAGTTGCAGTCTTGGGATTTATTACAGGGTTATTAACCAGTATGGTTTCTCGACTGAATTTACAGGGATTTTTATTTTTCTTAGCACTATTAACAGGAAAAATTGAAGAAACAATCCTCTGTACCTCTACCAACATGTCCTTTACCATCTCTAGATGTGGCTAAAAATCTACCGCAGGAGCTGGAGAGCATCAGCTAATAAGCGAAGCTGCTGGGTGAACCCAGCACAAGAATCTGACACAAGAATCACCTCCTCTTTCACTAACATGGAGGGCAGGGTTTTCTCTCCATTTCTCCAAATCCAAAATACCAGCAAGGACAAAAATAAAACAGTGTCTTTTGTGTTTCAGCCCAGCAACCACACACAGTGTCTTTTTTTTCCTACCTTGGGGGACGAAAAAAGGCTTTCACCTTCCAGAATAGGTGCAGACACGTGAGCACGCACGCGTGTGTGTGTGTGTGCATGCGTGCTTGTGCCCACGTGCGCTGACATGAGACATTAACACGTGAGTTTACTCTGTGCCTGCACGGAAGTGCAAGAGGCTACGCGTACGCACGTACGCACGTGCGAGTTACCCAATGAGAAGCGAAACCCTGCACTCGCAAATGCCTCTCCAAGCCCCTTCCGTGCTTACAAGCCAATCCCCCCTTGTTCCCTCTGCGAATGATTTACCTTCTGCTCCGCAGAGGCTAGAAGTTTCCCTGCGCGCAGCCCGGGCAAGCAGAGAGCATCTCCGTGGGTATGGAAGTGTTTAAGAAGTGTCTGCGAGTCCCCCAGCCGGAGCAGACATGAAAGGGAAGATGCTGTGTGTGATTTATTGCGTGCTGAGCAATTTGACAGTCATACTGTTTGAAACCACTGTCCTCTGGCTTCATCCCGGCGAGGGGATGGCTCAGATTAATGGTGCGGGGGAGGAGGAGATTTATGGCGGTACAAAGCCAGCCGCTGCCTCGGCCGCAGATGCCTGCTCCCCTCCCAGCCCCCCGCCAGATGTGGAGCAGGGGAAGATCTGCTCCAGAGGGTGCACTTGGATCCCAAGCCCTCTATTCTGCAGATGTTTATTGACTTTTAAATTCAGTCTTTGGAGCAGTTCATTAGAGCGCAGACCCGCGGCGGTTGCTCTCCTCTCGCCGGCACAGCTGGTCGTGCCCGACCGCTGCCCCCAGGACAGGGAAACGGCTTTTGCCCCACCACGGTGGAGGCACGCGGGCTCTCACCGTTTACCCTATCCACGAGCCATCAACATCGCTCACTTGCTTTTTCTGTCCCTGATTTAGGCACCAGGGAGGGGAGGGAACACCACAGGCGAGGCGGGCCGATTCGGCCCCCCTTGCCCAGCGAGGCATCTCTCTTCCCCCAAACGGGGTAGTGGCTTCAAACCATGGGAAACAAAGAGAAGCGTCTTTCTGCTATTGCTTTCTTTGGCTGTTGGGACTCATAATTTCCCTTCAAGCATGAAGGATGGAAACTTCCTCATACACAGAGAAAAGAAGTCAGATTTTTATCCAATAGCAGGACTCCGGGCGCTGGGATTTTTAATGATGACGGTTTTCTTCCAATTTGTTTTGTGAGAATCAGCTTCCGCGTGTCCAGCAGCGATCCACCACCTAACTGGAGCTGCAGCCCAGTTAGGCTCTGGAGCTCCACGCCATGCCTTAGCCCAACAGTGGCCTTTGCTGGAGGCCCAAAATACCACTTTGTCACTGTTTCTCAAGTATTGATATAGACACTTCAAACACTGGATTATTCTGTCCACCCCCTTTAGACTAACTCTGCCTTGGAAAACAAATGACCCTATTGGGCGCAAAATGCTCCCGCAGCTGACTCCATAATGAGCTGTTTATTATAGTTCCCATAAGTGAAATCCATTAAGTCTGACAGAAATGCAGCTAAAGTTTACATTCAGCATCCGTTTGAGGGGAGTTCTGGGTCTGAATTAAATTTGCCCCTCTCCTCCACCCCAGCAAAGCTATACACGATACTTAAATGAATTTTCCATCATTATTTTCCAGAAGAATAAGGCTGAACTTTACTGGGCCCTGGATGATTTGGCAAGTTGTCCAACTTGTCTGCTATGAGTCTGATTTTTCGCCCTTCCAGTGTCAGTTTTCACTCTTGAAAACTTGAAAGGAAGAAAGGTGGTTTAGGGATGACATTGTTCTTTAAATCTTAGACGCGAGTGATCTGATTTTTTCTAGCCTCCTTTCAAGATTAATATTGGTGTTACTATTATAGCTGGCTGAAAAATGGAGTTTCCATTGTATGAGAAGTTCTGAGGTTTCAAACAGGAATAATTATCCCAAATCTAGACAGAAAGGCAGTGTCTGTTACTACGTTATAACCGAAACAATTAATCCTCTTGTGTATCAATTACAATACGACCTTACTACAGAATGGTAAAGTCAAAATGAAAGATTTGGGGATTTAGAAAAGAAAACATTTTCACAGTTTTCAAGAGAAAGTTAAACAAAACCTACAGGTTAGTATGGAATTTTTTTATGCCATTGAATCATCAGTTTTCAACAGCAAAGCATTCCAGGTACATCCTTTTAGCCCGGTTTCGTTATTGCTCGTACGAAGCGCAGGGCTGTTGGTGTTTTCCAATTATCTTGACAGCAGAGAGGAAAAGGAAATTGTGTGGAACAGAAAAAGGTGTGAACAGGGGCAGAAGAGAACAGACAGGACAAAACGGGCAATAGAGATGCGAGAGAAAATTCCTGAATAATGGCAAACCTCCCCTGGCCTCTGGAGGTGCTGAGGGCAGGCATCCTCACCGCGGGGTGCTGCGCCCGTGGTACCCTGCTCCGTGGGCGGCTTCCCAGGGAGCTCCTGAGCTCTCCAGCCGCTGCTTCCCTTCCCCTCTGCGGAAAAGGTCTAGACACGATGGAGAGCATCACCTGGCTCCCCCCAGGAAAAGGAGATGAGTCTTTTATACACCGAATGGCTCTGCAGTCTGGAAATCGCAGCGATTATACAAACTCTGCCATGAGTGGCTGATTGACCTTGGGAAAAGCACTTCATACCTCTGCAGATTGTAATCAGGTAATATCTGTGAAGTGCTCTGAAGTCTTTGGACAGAGAATGTTGTAAGATGATCCCAAAGGCAATAAAAAAAGGGGAGAAATGCTGCCCAGGCATACACAGAACTGTATCCTTGAAATTACATTTCCTTCCTCCCCTCTCCTCCTCCTCCAAACGTGGCACCGATTTGTCAAGGCTGGACAGATAATCCAGAGGTGTGCACGTCTGGTTTATCACCAGGAACGTCTGTATTGCACGAGGTAGTATATAGATTTTGATTAACGTCGATAAACCCAAAGGATGCTTGATGGTCGTATTTTGTAAATCTAGCAAGAAAAGAATAATTTCTATACAGTTGTGTGTGGTATGTGTGCAAGCAGGAGAGGCTGTCTGCATTAGCATATAAATGCATTTAAAGTGAGACAAATACCGGTGGCTTTGGCAAGCTGGATACCTCTGGAATCAGAAATGTAAACTGTTTAGAAAAGGAAACATTTCTGTTTAAATGTAAGGAAAAGGCGGCTGTGGAAGGTAAACATCCTCCCAGAGAAGTAATCACTTTCGGAACTCGTGCTGCTCGCCTGTGCGCTGGGGAAGGTGGGTGTGCGAGTTCAGGAGCTGGCACCCATGGGCACGGAGAGCAAACCCTCCTCTGGGCGAGCTGTGGCACGCGTGGGGCAATTCCTCGACAGAGGCGGCCCCGAGAGCAGCGATAACCGCAGAAGGATGCGTGCGCAGCCGCTCCAAGGTGTGTAAGCTTGCTGGAAACGGATTCATCGGTGTAAACTCTCGTTTCGGATAGGGCTTGGTTACTAAGGATTGTAAACTCGTCAAGGGTTGGGCCACTTCTTTGGTATGCGCTTGTACAATTCCCGCTGCCGAGGGCTTGCCAGCTCCAAGTACAGCAAAAATGACAATAGTAATAAGGAAGCTTCAGAAGTCTTAATTAAGTAGTGACCCAAATTTCTCTCTCGGCTTGGAAAACTTTAAGGTAGAATAAAACCTACCCTGTAAGACAAGTTACCTCTTTAAAACCATATACTAAAAGATTAAAAAAAAAAAAGCGTGATGGCACAGCCCTAGCGAGGCCCCGGGTCTGCACGTGAGCCCTCTGCACGCTGCCAGTGGAAGCCCCACAGACACACGGTGTCCACTCACGCACGGCCCCGGTGCAAGAACAACAAGTTTGGCCAAATAGTCAAGATTTTGTCTGTTCATCACCAGGGTTTGTTTTGGAAACAGCTGTTAGTCTGTGCGGTAAAACATAAGATGGAAAGTGTCACAGGAATGCGGTTGTCATGTGAAACCTTTCCTAGGAATGGCAAGGAGATTTATATTTTGCATTTGGTTTTAATTTGATGCATATGGCTGTAGATGCCTGAGCTGGGGGAATGGCACTCTCAGCCAGGACGCATTTTTCAGGGGATGGCTTCTGGCCGAATACAGGAGGGGAGCACATCGCAGCCACGGGAAGGGCTGACCACGTCCCGGCACGCAGCGCTCTGCGACGGACGGAGGTCCCCGCCGCGTCGGTCGATGAGCCATGGCTCCCGGCGCCGGGCCCTGAGCTCGGCCTCCTCTGTGCCATGACGGTCCCTCCAGCCCCGGAGCGGACTCTCTAGGACGTACAGCACCCTTCGACGGACGCTCACCTCCCTCAAGCTCCCAAATTTCACTTCCGACGTACCTGCTTGTTCACAGTTGGTCATTGCTTCCTTAACTGAATTTTTAAACCGTTTTCTAACTATTTCCTGACCTGGCTTGGCCAGGGGTGCGATTAGCAGGCAGGCTATGTGGAATTATGAGTTTAAATGCTTTTCCCTCCCTCCCTGCTTTTCTTCTGGGGGGGAAAACACAAGCAAAACAAACACAAACAAAACCAAACCAGATGCGGCCTGTGCACTGGAAACGGAGAGTGCTCCACCGCTTTGCGGGAATCTCACGAGTGGCCGTGGAGATAAACAAGGCCGGGCTTGTAAAATGGAGGCTGGTGTTCTGCAGGGAAGGGAAGAGGGGTGAGAAGGGGATCTCATTTTCAAAGAATTAGAAAAATGTGATGCAATTCCTGTAAAAGAAAGGGAGAGAGAGGGAGAGCAATGCAGGGAATGCCACAAAAGTCATGTAGGCAAGAGTCTGCAGCTGGCGGAGTTTGAAAACAAATGATTTTAATCAGCTGCTATTCAACCACTGTCAGCTCTGATTTACTGTGTTCAGCCAATTAAAGTTTTGGGGGTTTCAAAGGTTAGGAGGTGAAAACAAAAGCATGTTGTTGTTGGAGAGGAACACTGAAGCAAAACCAGGAACGGGGCTCTCCAAGGCCTCCCCCCGAGATCAAACCACCAGCATCGTATCGTCCCTGCACCCGCCAGCCGCTGGCCCCCAGCCCCACCAAGGGCTCACAGGCGTTTGGGTCATCCCGGCACCAGCCCCAGGCCCGGCAGGCTTCTGCGTTAGCCCCGGGGTGGGGGGGTGACCCCGAGGGCATAGCCCCTTCCCCACGTTTGCTCTGCACAGGCTCATCGCAGACAGTCAGCATCTCCCAAGGATCTGGAGCTGCAGGGTGGCTCCAGCTCCAACCTGGGACGTCCCGGATCCTCTGAATTTGTACAAAACACGACGGAAAGGCTTGGTGAAAGGAACAGAGGCATTTAAAATGGATTAAATGGGACACGGTCTTCAATGACGGAAGCAGCAGAACAAGCGCAAACCTTGCGATGCACCTCTAAGTTTCCTTCATAACAAGTTTGCTGCAGCACCAGTGCTGGTGACCAGCTAGCCAAAATGGTTCCCCTGCGAAAGGCGTCTTCAAACTTTGTCACTCTCATGCAAAGCAAACTACTTCCATAATCTAAAAATGACAAAATAACTCGAGGTATCTCCCCCACCTCTCAGATCATCACTAATATATTCAACGCAAACAGTTCCAGTAGGGCCGCGATATGAGCTTTCCACAATTAATTAGTCCAGCTAAGCACTAAGCAATGAAGAAAATTAAAAAGAACTATCTTCCCAAGTACAGAAATATCTGGGTATTTGCACAACTCCCACCTTAGTGGCAGATAATAGTCTGGAGTCTTTGATCCTATAATAACTCTTAGAACTATTAGTATTGTTAAAATGCTCCCAGGCTTTGGCTTACGGCAATGCCTACTCCGAGGATACGGCGTGCAGAACAAATGCCTCACTGTGTCCCATAGATTACGGTCGGTAGGTCCTGTTTACCCTGAGATCTATAGTTTCACTCATACCAGAATCGTGTCACCGTGCTGTCTTTGTTCCTCCTATTTAGCACTTTGATTTGTGCAGCTCTGCTAAGAATCTCCCTTGCAGCTTGTTGACTTATCACTCATCCCCGTGAGTTCCCATTCTCTCTTCTCCTGACAGCTTTGCCTAATGTACTTATTCATTCAATTTAAATAAATCGAACACGGGCCTATGACAGCCGATAAGTGAGTCACACAAGAACAAACAGAAAGGAAGCACTGCAAATAGTCAAATGTCAAGTAGGAATGGAAAACTGTCCCTACAGCTTCAGCGAACCTTAGATGTCTAATATTTATGGCCAATTGATGTCATTAGAAAGTAAATAAGCCCTCTTATGCTGCATTACAAAAGATTAACTGCAAGCAATGGAGTTTAAATAGCACAGATAAGTGCAGATGGAAATAAACCTGTTTAAAGCTGGAAATATTTGCTGAACCTCCTTGCTGCTTTTAAGATAATTGATCTCTGTATATCTGTATTGAATCTCACCATAAAAGCTTTGAAACGTCTTCTGGCAAAGCCGAGCTCACTCGTGACTCAACCTCTCCTTATCTCTCCAGATTGCAGAGTGTTTTTTCATTCCTCGGCATACTGGGTGGGGAGCACACAGGCCAGTGTCAGCACTCTCCCCATCCCGAGATGCTCCGGACCGGGGTCCTTCACCCCCGATGGAGACCAGCACCAGCTCCCGCCTTCGCCCAGCCCCAGCCCAGCCCTCCCGAGTGAGCACGAATGTCTCTAACTCACTGCAATTTGCCCAGCTTCAAAGGATGTCAGAAAAATAAACAGTCTTGTAGATTATTGAAGTGTGCTCCAGCTGAGGATCTTTGGAAACAGCCCTGCATGATAGATATTAATGAGTTACGTTTTGCTGATAAGGAAAGTAAGCGAGAGAGAAAGGAAGAAGTGATTTACTTCAGCGTTTTGCTTTCCCGTGCCCACACTAATCTCTGGAGCGCACTCCCATCCAGGGCAACGCTTGTTCTGATGTCAAAACACGCCCTCGGCCCTGAGCCGTGCCATCTGCTCGGACCGGAGGGCTTGGAGGGGGGCTTTGGGCTACCTGTGCCGAACCATGCCCACAGGTGAGCGGGCACCTGAGCGGTGAAAGCCTGGGAGAAGGGCAGAGAGGTCAGGGAGCAGCCACCGCGGGGGTCTGCACGTGCACGTGGGGAGGCCGAGTGATGCTGAACGCAGCTGCGCTGCCCGTACCGCGGATATTTATGCAGTGTCTGTGCAAGTCTTTGAGTAGGTTGAGAAAGGGAGGACACGTGGCCAAGATAATAAGTCAAGCATTGAAGACAACTGCAAGACCCCACCCCTGAGGTCCCCATGCCCTCCGCGGCTGCCCGCCGGGCACCATCTGCAGCTGGCCTCCATGCCAAGTCAGCGCTGCACCACTTTTCCACTGCAGAAACATTTATTTGATCCTACAACATTGCTTTCAAGATGATTAATCTTTGCCCGGCTGTGTGTTTAGGCTCTCCATAAAGGCAGGTGCATGTGTTCATGTGCTGCTGCTGTCAGGGCTGTTAATGTAAGCGTCTGTTTTACAGCCCAATTGACAGCCGTATTGTTCTGGCAGGGTTACAGCTCTGACATGTGGAATCAATCTTTTTAACCTGTCAATTAATCAGTGGGCAGCTGTCAGCCCAGCTGAAAGGCCTGAAGGACAGTGCCCTTTCAATGGATTATACTGGATGCTCAGTGGAGTAAAATTGAACGCTTCAGTTTCAAGAAACTCTCCCCGCATTCAGAGCAACGCTCTATCTCGCTTTTACCGCGAGAAGCAAACACCCGGCCCTCCTGCCTGCAACCAGGCAGAGAAGGATGACAGCTAGTCACCCCGGCTGTGTTTAAAACCTGGCAAGAGACATCCCTGAAACACAACCACAGGGCACGGCCGGACAGATCCCTGCCTCCCCGCTCCTTCGAAGAGCGTGGCCAGGCTGGGGAGGGTTTGCGAGACACAGAACCGTTTTTGAGGGGTGTCATGGTGAGCAGACGGATCCCGCACGCCACGCCTGGGACGCAGCAGCCTGGTTCTCGCTTCCAGCCCAGATTGCCTCTCGAGCCCCAGACAAGTCCCTTGGGGCTCGGCTACGTGACTGTCTTTGCCCGGACTCCACCATCGCCATCCTGCAGCGAGCTTCCCCTGCCACGCTTTTTTAACCAGAACAATGGGAGCCGCTCCAGGTAATTTCCTCCTGCGGTTCCTGTCTGATTCCTTCAGGGTTTAGTCTCCCCCACCGTTTCCTTGCTATCTCCAAGGGGCTTTCCAAAACCAATGAACAGAAACGGTACCTGAGGGAACCCACGCTGGTCTGTAACACCGTCTCCCTTTTCTTACAACAAATTGGGATTCTCTCTGTCATCTTCAGAGCAGATATGGGAAAGGAGACAGAAAATATACCCCCCAAAGGGACTCAGAGTGGCCAAGGTCCCCTGGCAGCAAGCATCTCAGAGGAAACAAAAGCATAACCTTGAAAATAGCTGCATTTCCCCAGTCCCTTCAGCCTAATGTACTGTGGTGCTAGTTGAGCGGCCACTAATTTGATTCATATGAGAAGCTTGACCTTATTCCACCAAGTGTTTTCCAGCCTGGATTTCTCTAACTGCTTGTTTATAGAGAGTATATGGAGCATTTTATGTTTTTTCAGCTGTTTAGGAACTTGATTTTTTTTTTTTAAGGCAGTCCCAAGAGAGCAGGGTACAAGTCGCAGCCTTCCCCCTCCCCTCTCAGCCATCAGGGTGCCCAAGCAGCCTTCCCTGCTCTGGTGCTGGCAAGGGAGAAAGGATAATTTATTTGGTGGCTGCATCATTACGTGGAGGTGACTCCAAATGCTATTATCTTTGTTTAGCACAAGCAGGGAGCAGTTAGCACTCTCTGGGTAATCTATCTTAGGATCAAAAAGCTATGGAGACACAGAAAAAGCTCTTCTCAAGCCTTAATTTCTCCGAAGCATCATTTTCTCAGCTGAGGATGAGCAGGGACCTGGGTGCCAATGCCTTTCGTGATGGTTTTAGATGATTGATCTTTCTAAACTGCTTTTTTTCCTTGCTTGCCACACAGACATGGATAGATTAAGCATTTATAGATTATGCCTGTGTCAGATGGCTCTGGACAATTAGGCACAAGCTAAGGAGTACCCTCATGGTTTTCAGCAAGGGGAAAACATTAAGGTAATCAGGAGTTTGCAGGTCCGGATGCCAATCATGCAACAATGGATGGCGAATTGTAAGGTGGGAGACAGGCACTGACCATTTGTATAAAACACCACTGATTATTTGCTGCAGAGTCCTGGGGAAACCTGCATAAAAAGCAGTTTGAGATTGTCAGGACTTTGACAAAAGCACAATAGCACCTTCAGAGGAAAGCTGGATGCCAAAGAGCAGCATGGAGCACGAAAGCAGGCTGCATAGTGGAGGAGATGTGCAGTTGAGAGCAAGTCTGGAGACAAACCTCAGGAGGGCATTGGCTCCCAGACCTCTCCGAACAGCCTACCGTTTTCACTTGATTTATTCTCACATTGCACTGCAGGAAATAGAGAAATATTATCTCCTGTTTACCACTGTGAGCTGAGATTAAGTACCCTGTCCAAGGTCACAGAGTGAGTCTGTAGCACGCAGTAATTGAACGCGAGATGCCCGAGCCCCACTCTCGCAGCCCGGCTGACGGTGCCTCCTGCGCTCAGCGCTGCCCCGCGCCTGGGCGGATGCTCACACGGCAGGGAGCTGTGCTTGGAGAGCTCCTGACAGTCCCTTGATGAAAGACACCGAAGAAGAGTAAATAGTAATTGAAATATTTTCATCTAGGGCCCTGTTATAAAAAGCAGCAAGACTAAGCACCAAGTGCCTCCTAATTTGCACCTGACTCTCTTTTAATCAAATTGAGCTTTCAGCCCTAATCTTAAACCATGCTTTTCAGAAAAGATTCCAAAAAGATTATTCATCAGGAGGAGCAGAAGCTCAGAGAAGTCATTAACACCTATTCTTTTGACAGCAGAAAAAAGAGGTGACCTGCTCTACGGCTCAGCTCATGCCTGCTTCCTTCCCAAACCCTGCCGCAATGCTCTTCACTTACATCCCTGGCTCGGCAGGGGCCATCAGCAGTACCGCCTCGGGCTGGAGCGGGCAGGAAGGTTTCGGGGGGATTCAGAGCCTGCCTGTGTGGGTTCAAGGGCTCACGGCCCTGGCCAGGGGTGCCAGGGCAGGCGCGGGCTGGCTTGTTCGAGTTAGGAACAACAGGAGCCCAGACTGAGCCCAGGAGGGGAACCGCACCCCCGGGGCTCCGCAGGCTGCACACGCGGGGGTTACTCGGCTCCGTCCCCCGCGTCTTTCTACCCTGAGATACACAGCCCGAAGTGAAATCCTAAGTGACAACCCTCTCCTGCTATTACGCTGCTGACTTGGATGGAGTTGTACCTATGGATAATTTAGATGCCAAACATCCTCTCCTCCAGCCACAGAAACAGGAGGATTTTAAGGTGAAATTGTCAGATCAAAGTGAGTTTACAGAGCTCCTTTAAACAAATTTTTACAATAATAATTTCTCTGTGCAGTGTCTGCAATAAAAAGACAATAGATTAGATAGCCATGGAGTGAGCCTGTGGTTGTAAATCACTCGCAGGGCCTCGGCGCTGCTTTGCAAGCATCCTGCACTCTGCCTCGCATGGTTTATGGTGTCATCCGAGTCCCAGAATCCCCAGAGTGAATTACAGCCTTGCAGGCAGCGGGTGGCCATCTATTATCCTACATGTAAACAGGTATTCAAATAGCAGCTTCAGAGCCTTCTCCTTGGCATTTAATCATGCCTGTAATCTAACCCCAGTCCTTGCCAAGGTCACAGCTCTGATTGCTCTTTCTCCAGCACTGCAGGTTTCAGCCAGCAGCGGTGACAGCCTCAGACAAGCTGATTGTCCCCCAAATTAACTCTGATGCTCTGTGCAGAATAATTCAGTAGCAACATGGTCTAATCACCAACCTGGAACCTGTCTCCAGCCCCACAGCAGAAGGGGAGCCTCACGGGAAAGCTGTGGTTGCTCAGAGGTGCTCAGCCTCCACAGTTCGGAGAGGACATCCTCCAGATCTGCTGCGGGCTTTGCCAGTCCGGCAGGGACCTTCGAGCACAGCCCTCCCAAACCTATTCCCGATCCTAACCCTGTCTGCGCGTGGCCAAACCGCAGCCCTCTGCTTCCTCCTCGACCTCCAGCTAGAAGGAGCCGTTGCCTCGGATGGCCAAAAAATGGCTTTCCCCTCCCAGCCAGCGCTCAGAGGGAGCTCCTGGAGATGCACGTGGCTCCCGCTGCACGTCCGCAGCCTGTGCCCGTCCTCACCTCCAGCGCTGCTGGAGCCCGGCGCAGGTCTCCCGCGAGCACCCCGGGTTACTGCACCCCCAGTCCAGCCCTGCGTTTGCTCTGCCCTCCCCCTCGGCCTCTCCAAGGGGCTGCGGAGCGGAGCAATGCCACCCCCGCCAGCACCACGGGATCGTCTCCCCGGGCACGTCCTGCCTTGCCCCCCACACCTCAGGCTCTCTCCCAGGCGCAGGGAGATGCAGTCTCCGCAAAGTGTCATTCTCGGAGCATCACACATGACAGAACGGCCCGGACACGAACACATCCAGATCCTGTCCCGTGCTGAGCTGAAGTCAATGAGATCTGAAGGTGCTCAGCAAAGCCTTTTAAAGGATCAGGTCCTTGAAGCATAATCAATAATCAGTTCATCATCCGCCCTACTTCTCTTTCCCCCATGATGCCTTTCTAAAAAGCAGCTGAGAAATTCCTCAGTCACTGGCCAACTAGCAGGCAGTAAATCTGCAGAATATAAAGATGATTTTCATTTCCATTGGGCTACTCTATTTTTTCTCTCTAAATATTTCAGGGGAGCTCGATTCATGGCTTCTCCTTTGGCGTTAAAAGAAAATAATAATAATTTTTTATTTAAAAGGTAGAGAGCAAAGCCCCGAGCACTGGGGCCCTCTGTATTGTGTTTCAAATGGTTCCCAGCTTCATTACTAGCTCTAAGCAAGTTCTGTATACATCACCTAGTTTAATTCAGCAATATCATCAGTGTCAATGGGTATCCAGCGGCTGCCGGCTATTGGTCATCTGGACCTGACACAAACTCAATAAATACTCCATAACCCCTGACAGCCGCTAGCAGATTAGCCCGAAATGAACGATTGCACAACCAACACCTGCTGAACCAAATCACCGCCGTGACTGATGGGCCTGTACTGAGCTCTGACCACAAGTGAGATCAGGGGAAGAATGATTTTATACTTTAAGAAAAGAATTAGAGATGGTGGCTGGAGTGATTGGAAAACCTTCACGAGGCTTCTCACTCCTTCCTGCCTCCCCCTGCCACGCCGAAAGCCATCAGCTCTCCGGCTGTGGCACGCTCCACGCTGCGAGCTGACCGCATGATTTCAACAACAGCAGCAGCTTTTATTATTCTATACATTATTTATGTTACCATCAGCAGCTTTATTTCACGTCCTAGCATATTATTGCTATAAATTATTGTTTTAAACTCTTTGGTGAGACTTTTACCACTGCTTCAAAATAAGCACTTATTTAAAGGTAACATTTTGCAAATGGCTTCGAGAGCTATCGGTGTGCCGGACGGCGAGGCTCCGCTCCTGATTTCAGAGACTGACTGAACCTCAAACCACAGCCCTTACGGAGCCAGCCGTTCTTCCCTTCCAGAGAGCGATTTTCGGCTTCTGATCAGGTTGCCCTTAGCCATACCTAAATGCTAACCTAAAGGCTTTGCTGAACTCGAGCCCCATCTCCTTTCCGGGAGACTCCGGTGCTAGCGCGTGGATAGCTTTCAGAGGAACCAAGGATTTCCATTACACACCACACAAGGTCCTGGAGATTCAGAGGAGCTGAAACTCCTGTACCTGCTGCAATCCTGCACTGCTACGTGCCTTGGGCAAGCACCCTGCAACCAGACTGCTGAAGTTTTCAGCTCCCAGGAAAACCAGCGGTGATGTCTAGATGCTGAAAACCCGGGTAAGCAGGGCTAAATCAGAACGGCCAGGCCATGGCCAGCTTTGAGCACGTGGCTTTTACTCTTTCGGTGCCTCAGTTTCCCTATAGGCCGGTCGAGTGTATTTTCTCTCTAGTCAGGGACTTTTGATCTTTTTCTCCCCAACTAGATAGATGTTTTTGGCTTGACTACTTTCCCCATGTCATCTCAGGAGTCATTTTGCACCAGAAGAAACAATCTGGTGCAGAACTTGGACTGACTGTAAGACTTCCAATTGTGCAGCAGATAATCCTGCCTTTCCCCAGCCCTGCAACTTGCCGGTCTAGCCAGACGCTCAGCTCCACGCTCCCTCCAGGATCGGCCCTTGGCTCGTGTTTCCCAGGGCACGGCACAACCGCAGCCCTCGCCCGAGATGGGACCTGTGTGTGCTACGGCAATGCAAACGGCAGGATAATGGCCCTGCTTGTTTTATCATGTTCGTTTCTGTCTGCTCAGAATCTGTCATCGTTTTCACTACCCGGAATAGCTGTCACTCCAGTTTTGGCTCTAGGATCCTGTTTTGATTCCAGCCCTTATCGAGTTTATCTAGAATCCTTCTGCTCATTTAAAAGAGAAAAAAAAAAACAAAACCCACACAAAAAAAAACCCCAAAAAACCCCACACCACCCAAAAAAAATATCTTATTGAAAGTGCTTTTAGGAGTTTGTCTGAGTCGGATCCCAAAAAGCCCTGCGTGGGTTTGATGCACTCCAGCCTAATTGATGTTCCCAGTTTTGAAGAGCTGTCTAGATTAGGGGCCCGCCAAAGTCTTTCAGAGTAATGCGATTTGCTGGAGAGCCGCAGTGTAGGTTTGCAGAAACACTGATGCTCCTGCTGCCAGCTTAAATCAGATACCAGCCTGACCTCAGAAAGCAGTGTCTTTTCCTATAAATTTTGGCATCACATTGAGTTACATCATTCGTGCTGCATTATGTGCTGTTACAGACAAGAAGTCACGCAAGTTAATGTGGCATCTGGCTGGAATTTAAAGGCAAATGCACAAGGCTGGAAAAATCCAACTCCACCTTTGCCCTCGGACACCTGCGGCTGCTCCGCTGGCCTTGCCCGCAGCCCGGGCAGTTCTGCTCAACAGGCGGGGACGTATTTCTTTGCAGGTAGATCATCCCCATATTTACTTCTGAAAGGCTTTTCCTCCCCCCCCCC
>VXBL01007396.1:136466-215813 GCA_013400195.1 Aramus guarauna
CTTTCTGTTTTTGACAAGGAAGATGAACAGTAATTCTTCATCTTTTGGAGGCAGAAGCTTGCTGACTAGAGCTCCATCTGGGGGCACCATCTGGGGATGCTACCAGGCTCGAGCAAGCGCGAGCGCGCTCAGGGAAGGATGTGGGCGACGTGGGGAGGCCCCACTCTGGTCACCCCTCTGCCCTGCTCACGGCCCCAGTGCGCTGCAGGACGGGCAGGACACGGCTCCACGCAGCCCGTATTGCACCAGGGCTGTGCGAGGACACGGGCTTCCAAATGCAATCCCTGGGGATCTGGAGTCTCGCTCATCCCGGGGCTCCCCGAGATCCACAGCCAGGCACAGCGCGCACACACGTACGCGTGGGGAGGACGCGCGGCAGGTCGCACACTCCTACACGTGGACACGTGCTCGTGCCTGCCTGGCTGTCCTCGCTAGACCCAGATTAATCACTACAATCCAGCTTGCCATCGAAGTAAAGAGATTTCCCAGCGTGCCGGCATGCTCAAGTCCCCCTGGGCTACAAACATCTCCGCAGCTCATGGCGAGTCAGAGCTCCCTCGGTCCAGCTTGGAGGATAACGCCAGGAGCCCTCCGCGGAGGCAACAGCCATTCTCCTGCCCATTTGCTTTCCGGCCCATGACGTTACTGACTGGCAGCCCTCAGAGAGAGCAATCACGGCTCACAAATGTGCACTTCTCTCATTCCTGCTTAATTTGCTCCTAGCTGCTTTACAGAACCCCTCACCAATTAAGCAATTAGTAGCTAATTTAATTTGCTCTATCAGGACCGCAGCCCACTGAGTGCCACGGTGGATGTACGTGGCAAGTGCTGGCTCCGCTTGCCGACCGCCAGCGCCAGGTCTAGCCCGCTGCAGAGGCAGGCACGGCAAGTGGGTCACGTTCAAAAGCGACACAACCCAAATTCCAGCCACCTTCCATGTCCTTCCACGGAAAGCTGAGCCAAATGCTTGCCTTAGGTCTCAAAGACCCTGAACACCCGTTTCCCAAATCCAGCACTTCCAGCCACCCTTGCCTTGTATCGCAGGGAGATGCTGCAAGCAGAGACCGTTCACAAATGTCCATTAAGCGGCAAAACCTGAACCAAGGTGGAGGATGGTTATTTCGGATTTTTTTTTTTTTGGAAGAGAGCTGGAAGTGGGATCATCTGAGTTTTTCATTTAATCTTGCGCAGTGATAAAATATTTCATATAGGTATGATAAAACTTTTTACTTTGAGTCATTTTCCTTCATTATTTCCAATTTTTAGGCTATGCTAAATTATTGATTTCATTGTATTTTATACATGTTCTAGCTGCTGTCCATTTTAATATAGAGGGGAAAAAAAGAAACAGTTTGGATTTTTCTAATACAGTACAGACAGGCAGACAGACAGATACACGTGTCTGTGCGCAAACCATTCTCCGAATTCTCCAGAAAAGAAAATCTGTTTTCTGCTCTGGTTTGAACCTAAACGATGGTACCGCACACCGCTGTTCTGAGCCCCGTTGTATGAACATCAGTAACCAGCCAAGGCTCCCAGGAGAGCTGGACCGGACCCTGAGGGAGCAGCCACCAAGCCGCAGGCTTAGCGCTTCGGATCAGCATCCTTTTCCCTCGTCCCGCTGCCCAGCGGGAAACGTGAGGGTTGGAATTGAGCAACCGGGCTGGAGGTTGGAGTAAATCCACAAAACCTGGGAAATCCTCAGTGCCACCCGTCGTTTCCATCAGCAAGACGGAGCTCGGATTCTCCCAGGCAGCAGCTCTTCCGGAAGACGCTGGGAATACTGTACAGGCACCCTAAGCCGCGTTACCGAGAACGGGAGCAGCTTTTTAATCCTCCCGCCCAGGGAGGTGGGGTGTGGGGACCCCAGTGCCACCCCTGAGCGTCTGAGTCAGGACAGGAGGTTTCAGCCTCCTTCGCTGCCGGGAAACCCCAAGATCCTGGAGACACGGAGGGATGGGGGAATAGATGACGGGTGGGGAGGAAACAGACCATAATATTATGAAGCACCTGGTGAAAAACTACAAATGGATGGCTACATTTTCTGTCTACCAGGCTCTGCCTTGAAAGAGTTTTTCACTATAATTGTAATTGATGTTTTCCTTCGTCCTTGTAAAATGGTTTAGTGGTTTGGAAATGATTTAAAGGAGGAATAAATATGCAAAACCAGAGCAGGTTTCTGTCAGGCTGCAACTCCTTTCTCTGCAGATGGACTGCAAGGCACCTTGCACAGATCAATACCTCTGGGGAACAAATAATTTTGTCTACCTTATGTGACATCCTCGGAACATTTCTGATCTAACACTAACCTAGCCAAAGCGTATTAAGTGTTGTGGGTGTTTCGTTAGATCAATTTGAGGCCAGTGCTGCTAGAAACTCATACAGGGGAGGGTTGGGCTCTGTCCGCTGGCTTCAAGAACAAAGCTGTCTTAATTTTTGCTGCTATTTTTCAGTTAGTAGAGACAGCTAACGAGCGAGTATGATTGCACACATCCATACTGACTCACAGGTCTCACCTACGTGTTTTAAAAGCTGGCTAAAACATCCCACCCTCCTTGCTGATCCAAGGGAAAGGATCTTCTGCAGAATAAACTGGAGGAGAAGCTAACTATGGAGAATCTGGTTTACAAGGGATAAGGGGAAGAGCGTAAGGAACAGTTTACCCAGAAAGTACCTCTGACTGCCTGCAAACTTAGCCGCAGATAGCAAAAAGTGTTCAGAAAGGCTGGAGAACATGCAGATGTTTAGGAGTCACGATTACAACAGCCCTGCAGCCCATGTAACGAGGAGTTCAGGAGATAAGAGCAGCAGCAGACAATCCACAGACCCCAGGTCCCAAAGGACCTTACGGAATGACTTGGGACCAGCCTTCCTATGGCCGTCACCTCTCCCCATGCCGTTGTGACCAGCCATGCTCGGAGGGATCCCACCGATGGGATCCCGTGAGCAGATCCCTGGGCATTTCCCTTGAGGCCTCCATGCTCCCAAAGTCTATTTCCCACGTGGTCAGAAATAACCTGGGTTTGATGGCTTGTCAAATATGCTGCAAAAGTCTGGGAAAAGTGTTCAGAAAGGCTGGAGAGCGAGCTTTCTAGATGACAGCAGGGTGGTGGCTTGCTGGCTGGATGCCTATGGAAATGAGGATATTAATGAAGCAGAGTTTGTAATTCAATGGAATTTATTGTACAATTAACAATGTTAAGGCACCTAGAGCCTTGGATGGGTGTCTCTGTTATTCTAAATCTAAATAAATAACTAAATTAACACTACCCTTACTAGTTGTTTTTTGTAGCATAGCCAAGACTGAAGTAATTTACTAAAAATAATGAGACGGGCTCGCTGAAGACCAGCAAGACTCGTGAGACAGCTCAACGGGGTTATATTTACAGACGGATATCTTCCAGATGTCATGGTGATTGGTAGTGTATGCAAACCAGGAGAGGAGAGAAAATAACTTCGGATGCCGCGTCTGGCCCCAGCACGGGCTGTGCACACACGCCTGTACACAAAGCGCGTCGCCTTTGCAAACTCGGGAGCCTGTCTGGAAGTGCCCTCTAGACACACCACCTCTCTTGTGAAATGACTGCTCAAAAAAAAAAAAAGAAAAAGAAAAAAAAAAATCACAGATAGTCCTGAGATGTTGTTGTTATTATTATTATTATTCTTTTAAAAAGTTACTTCTGAAGACTGCTGTGCTGGTGACATTCCCTTCAAACTGCAATAACTAACCTGTCACAGCCTACAAACGCTGACAATACAGCACCGTGTGGGGTTGACTTAATAAACCTCATTTACATTCTTTTTGATTCACTCAGGCATTGAAAAACATTTCATGGGGAAAAAAGAAATAAGTAGGAACCTCTCCAAGCTGACATGATGTTTGCTGATATGATACGAACGGACTTAATAGCAGCACGTATGAGAACATGCATTCCTTACAATATTTGCAAATGGGCTTCTTTTTATTTACTTGCAATTTTTTTCTTTTCTTCTCTCTGGTGCTGGTGCCACTTGTGCTGTGGAAGCGCTGCCATGACCGCAGCTCCGTGCCACCAAAAAGTGCTCACGTCCTCCCGGCCCCTCCGCTGCAACGGCCGTGGACAGGACGGGGAGCTCACCACACAGCGGATGGGTTGATTCTTGCTGCGGTTTTTATTTTTGTTGCTCCATAATCTGAAGCTCTACTCCCCGATTTCCCTTTATAGAGTTAGCCTGTGAGCTGGTCTTCCTAAGCCAAGACAGTCTGACATTTCCCGCAGTGAAGGCCGGGCTGGGTCCCGTCTTTGGGACCCAGTAACTCACCTAGACCGTGCTGGGCAGTTGAGCTTAGCCTAGGCGGAGCTGGAGGACTCTCAGGCCGCCTTGGATGAAGTATATTCACTGAGCTCTGAGCCATAGTTTTGAAATCTCCCCAAAGTTGCGTTTTTCTATGCTTTGCATATCCCTTTCCTTAAATTTCCGGTATGCCTTGCATCCCTTTCCTCCTAGCCTGCATTATACCACCCAGCAGCTCACGCCAATTCCTGTTGCAAACGCGTTAGTGGGAGCTGCACTGCAGCCTGCACAACGTTGGAGAAACCCTCCAGGGAAAGTCAAGAGCATGAATCACAATCGGGCTAAAAGTTTATCTTACCTTGAAGAGTGATAAACACACAAGGCACAGTGTTTTTGTTATTTCTGCTGAGCTTTTTCCTGCTGACATTAGTTTAAAATAAGTTCCTCTTGATTTACATCTGTCTAAGATCAGAATGAAACAGAACTAGTTTTAGCAGAATAAGATTCTGCAGATGAACACATGGGGCTCATTTGGTTTCTCTTATCTGATTTGCATCACATAGACAGTTTAATTTCAAGCACTGGCCCTGAGCAACTGAGAAGAGAAAAAAAAAAAAAAAAAAAAGCCCAAACCCTGAAAAAGTATCACAATCAAGCAAGTCAGAGAGGTATGTGGAGCTGGGAAACTATCCGGAAAGGGGAAAACAATTCCACAAGATGTAAAATAACACCAAGCGGCAAGGTATAGAGAAAAAGATTATTTTCTTTTGCAATGCATGCAATCCAATGGCACTTCAGGAAAAACCAGACCACTGAGCTATTGGGAGAAACACTGAGGAGCTACAGCTTCCCCCATCGCACACCCTATTCGAGTGCTGGGAGCTGGAATCCAACCAACAAGGATATGTCATGCAGTACCGAAAACACGAATACTTCTGCCTCACGATGGGACGGTGTGACCGTGACGCAAGGCGTGGGGTTCAGGGACTCCCCTATGCTGCATCTAGCCAGGACGAGGTTTCCGGTGACGCCTCCGCTCCCCCCAACCCAGGCACCCAAGGACCCGGCCGCGAAGGCTCATCTCAGCGGATGTTTCAGGTCCCTTTGGTTTCGGCAGTACTTTGGTACTTTAATCTCCTGTCACTGCTTCAAAGGAGGAAACCCTCTTATCCAGTGCTCAGGACCTGCCTCACAAGGAGACAAACAAAAGTGCAGAAAGCAAAAATGGAGAAAACCCCACTCTGCCTCGTTCAAATCAACAGCCCCATCACGTTGCGACCTGTCCTCTCCAACGCTGTGGGTGTTGCCTGCTCCCCACAAACGTCCAGGTTGCAAACAAGACGCAAACGCTGGCGGACGAGCCCGGGTTCGGTGTCAGCAGGCTGCAGTCGGAGCAGCTCCCCGATGCGACTCCTCACAGCCAGGCGAAGCCTCGCGGGCAGGATGGCGGGGTCCCGGGGCAGGGCCCCCCCGTCACGCACCCTTGCCTGGTGAGGGGCTGCCCGCTGCCTCACCAAACTGCCCCAAGTCCGCCGGATAAAAAGGCCTCGGAGTAAAGCGAAGTGGAGTCTAGCAAGAGCTTCTGCGCCGTCTGGGGCGGGGGGGGGTGTCTCTACGCTACAGCTTCCAGGATGGAAACATGCACGGGCTTGTCTTCCGCTTCAAAATAAAACTTTGCAAGAAATCACGAACAAAATCAGAATTAAAGCCCGCAGAGCACAGAAAGACTCTTAGAAGCTTCTGCTACCCACTGCTCCCAGCTCTGCCTGGCTCCTGCTGTCAGCAGCTGGCTGTAGCCTCAGAAGCCGAGCAGCAGCAGCAGCAAACGCTGGCGGGCTGCAGCACAGACCGTGATTAAGATTCAGAGGTTCCAGCACCGTCCAGGTTCGGCGGCTGCTAGCGGGGCCTTTGGAGCCAGAGAAACACGCAGCAGGCTGTTGGGGGCCAGCAAGGAAACAGTCGCTGCCCCAGGGCCTGGAGCCATCCTGGGATTCTCAACGCCCTGACCACTGTTTCTGATCAGTGACATACACACAGGGTACACGTGTATTTGTGCCGTGCGATGCTCTCTCGCCGGACTCAGCGCCAAGCAATACGGGGGGCTGTTCAGCCCACTCGGACACAGTGTGATCTGAACCAGCCCAGGCTGTACAGACGCTGCATCCCGCAGGGACGGATCCGGCCTCGCACCCCGATGTGAGCGGGCTGGCCCCCCGTGCAGAGCCGCTCCTGCCGAGCTGCCCAGCTCCCTGCCCTTCCCCAGCCCGGCGCAGCCTGCGGTTGGGTTGCGGCTGGCTGTTTTTCAGCCTCTGAGATGTTTTCAGCCAAACATTGGGGTGTGTTGTTCCCTCTCCTCCCCCTCTCTCCTTGCTCCTGCAGCCACCACCTTCTCCAGACGTGGGCAAATTGACAAAGCAACAGGACAGGGAAAATTGAGTTGTATCATTCCCCCTTGGGGAGTCTCACTTTGCTGCCTGTATTTGAAAGCGCTCATTTCCTACATCTCTTGATGAGAGTTCCTATCGACCAGTGACCCCTAAATGCCTATGCCGATCAATAGTCCCCAGTATCTCATTGACAGGTCTATTGACAGCTCTCCCCACGCAGGAGAGCCAGGGCAGCAGCCGGCCACGAGCTGGCGAGGGCTGCTTCAGGAACAGGGACGACTCCGAGCCGGTATTGACACCGTAAATGGAGACAGTTTACTTAGCACGCAGGAAAGGTGCATCTGCTAAGGCAGCCGATGGATTCGCCTGTTGTTTAACAGCAGCTGCCTCGTGCAGGACGGGGAGTTTCCTTTGCACGGCGGCAGCGTTACCCCATGGCAAACACACAGCTCCTCCCCAGCGCCGAGCTCGGGCTTTGGTGAGCAGGGGCTCCATGGGTCGGTGAGCGGAGATGGACAATCCCTTCCTGGCTCGGTTCATGGGCCTCTGTGATACGGTCCTGAAAGCAACAATTATTTTTGTCAAGATCTTGTTAATAACCCACCAAGAGCTCTCTCCTTCGCTGTCCCTGGCTCATCCTGCTCTAGCCAAGCCATCCCTCCTTCGCTGCCACGTGCCGGCGAGCCCTTGGTCCCCCGTTACTCCCGCACTACGAGGAGACGCTGCCCACAGAGAGGACAAAAGCTTTAGAGTCCAGATTCAGTCACGCGCAGACATCACCCTAACCGCATCATTGTCCTGGGCTCCGTCCCCAGGCAGCAGAGAGACCCTGGCCCCCCCCGGGAGGTGCAGGGACCCCCAGCCCCCCCGAGCTCTCCTGGCCGCTCAGCTCCGCTCCCTTTGCTCTTGCGGAGCTCGGTGCCAGCGCCCGGTGCAGGAATGCCACGTGGAGCAGCGCACGGTGTGTTTACAGTAAATCCTCCCGGCACATGCCTTCATAGCCCACCACTCATCCAGGCGAGGAGCCGAGGGGGGAAAAAAAAAAAAAGAAAGAATATTGAACTTCTAATGCACTGTAATTACCAAATGATCCTATCTCAGAAGCAATGGGTCCCCATGGGATTTATTGCTGTATTAACAGTGGTTTTCCATTGCATTACTTAATGAATAATGTCTAGGCTAATAGCACACCAAAAAAAAAAAAGAAAAAAAGAACACAACTCCAGTGTAATTATTATTTCTTCTAATGCAGCCACTTCTTACATAAATACCCATCTCTCTTTATTGGGTTGTTGTTTAAAAAATGTTTCCTATTAAATTGCCATCGGTGCAAGGCATATATTATCGTTATTATTTTTGCTTTTGCTCTACAAGGATATTTTCCCACTCCCTGTTACTTTCACATACTCAACTGACCGCTCAGTTCCCATCCACGCCCCCGGTGCCACCCTTGGCTTTGCTACCTGGGTTCTCAAAAAGCTGCAGAGATCTTAGCTGTGCAAACAGCCGAGCCTCTGTTTATTTTGGTAGCCTCACAAAATATTTATGGAGAGTTATTCGAGCAGAAAGGCTGAATGGAGATCATTGCAATGTGTCAAATTAAAGAGTGCTTAATGCTGCCTAATCTCCTGGTAATTACTGTTGTGGCAGCGGATGGCATTAGAGCCGGGTAGGAAAGCTAATGATAGTCGGAGAGGAGCCCGGCGGTGTCAACGCGAGGCAGGGTGGAGGGCAGGCGTCTGGAAGCAGGCAGCTCCGACAAGTGGGTCTCTTCTTCTATGTGTATTTGTCACAGGACCCCCTCGCCCAGCGGCATCCTCCCTCATGAATGCGGTCAGTTATTTGTACAGTGGCAATACAACGATGCCCCAAATCCAGGTCTCGGTGCTGGGCACTGTGCGTGTCTTCAGAGGGAGGCAGCCCGTGCCCCGTGGAGCTCATCATCAATTAAAACAAAGCAGACAAGGAAGCTTTATCATCTCCATTGTAGAGTTGGGGAATTAAAGTACCTAGAGACTAAGAGACCCAGCAAATAATAATAAATGCTACTTGGAACTGCTGATGCTTATCTGAACTTTGCAGAGTTTGTGTCACACTAATTACTGGGGCTCTGTCTGATTAGCTCTGCATTCACTAGGGGATTATTGTGCCTATCTGGGCATCCCACGCTCAGATCACTGCTGTGGTTTGAGCGTTCGGCACCAGCATCCTGTGGGGCAGGTGGGACTCCAATCCACACGGCGTGTCTAGTTTTTGTCCTTGATGAGGTCAGCAGCCAGTGGAAAAGAAAAGGGGAGACAACTGGCTTGATGGGTTTCAGAGTTGCGGCTGGAGCAGTCTATTTAGAGATAGGTATTTAGAAGTACCAAGTAGTTACTGGACACACTTCCAAGTAAACACTGATTTTGTTCCTTAAGGACTCTTCTTTCTCTGTTTAATCATAATCCTGGTTTTGCAACAGCAAATCCATTGCCCTGGCAACAAGCTGTGATGTCAGAAGTTGGTTCTGACATCTTCAGGGGAATAAGCAGGAGCAACCGATGAGCACTGAAGCAAGAAAGATTTGTATTTTTATGCCAACTACTTAGTACCAGCGCTGGAAAAAAAAAAAAAGAACTCTCTGAGGTCTCCCAGATGCACAGCCCCAGACAGGGCACAGTTTCTGGCCAGAAAAAGCGTGATTCAGCCTTTTCCCCATCATCAGTAGCTCTGTAGTACCACAAGTATGATGGCAAGTCAACCCCGCGCCTGCTCTCCTACCGCTAACTGCACACTGGAGCTGCAGCCAAGACTGCGGCAAACATCGACCGTCCCAGGAACTTACTGGGAGCCTTAGGGCTCTCCATCTCCCATCGCCCACAGGACAGGACCTGGGGGAAGCCACGCAGTTGAGGGTGGAAGGCAGGGGAGGAGGGATACGGGAAAGGGCTTGACAAGGGGAGGGAGGGATGAACCGGTCTGTTCCAGTTACAGAGCTCAGCAAGCGAGAGGTTCATCATTAACTGTCAAACAGCGGTTTTAATCAGCCCTGCTCCTCGGCGGAAGATAGATTTAATATCAAGGCACATTTTCAGAGCCATTAGTTTAATTATGACAGGTGTCTGCAAACTGGATGGCTCCGCTTTCAAGCTATGAATGACAGCGTTTAATTCTCTGGGCCCACAGGGGCCACTAGGGTACTTTACAAAAATGAGCTTCCATTAAAGCAGAAGTGTTTCTTTCTTTCTTCCTCCCTTTCCTTTTTTTTTTTTAAATGTATATAAAAATATCTATTTCTCTCCTTTTGCTCGCTCTCTTCTCTGCATGCTTCAAAATGAGAGCTGATCAGAAAATTGCCCTTTAGTAGAAGGCAAAATAATTCCCCTTGCCCATTAGGACTTATATTACAGGTTAGAAAGGCTGTGCCCCATGTTCTCCGGCCAAGCAGAAGCACAGCAATTTGCTGCTTAACCTTTCCATTACCCACCAGTCTCCAGTGGTTTCCCAATAAGTAGGTGAACAAACAATAATAACAAATAATGGAAGCTATGGATGCCTATAGGGTGCTGCTTACGCCAAACAGAGACTAAAGCCGGGTTATTCCGAGCGCCTTCAGCTCTGCTGGTGGAAATTTTCCCAGCTTCAGCATCCAGCTTGGGCTAAGAGGTGCACTGCACATCTCCCACCTCTAACCAGCACCATGGCAGAGGAGGAAGGTACGCCTAGTCTTCATCCTCCTGCGGGGTTCAGCTCAAACAGCCTTCGTATGTACCCATTTTAGGCATCAAAAAGCCTTCCCTCAGCCTTGTTCCCTAAAAAAGAAGGGGTTTTACATGGGGCAAGGAGAGGTAAAACCTATTGGGAACTTTTGCACCTTTTGGGAAGTTTGGATTAACTTTGATAATGGCAACGTAGGGGGTCAGCAGAGCTACAGACCTCAAAGATCATTAAGCTTTAAGAAAAGTAAGAGACAAGGAGAAGAAAGACAAAGTAGGAATGTCCTGGGAGAAACAGTAGTAGTATGAGCCTGTGTGTTAATAGACACCAAAGACTCGGCACAAGAAGAGTCCCCAGCCAGGGCAAAAGGTTCAGATGAACCTTGTAAAACATCCAAAAACCCCTAATCAACAGAAAAGTCAACAAGATAATTTTTTTCCAGTTCTGGTACCCAGAGGACTAGTTGTGTTAGACCACTCTTTACACAGAAGCAGCAGAGGTTTCTACTGCCCTTCCCAGGGTTGTCAGATGGCCTTTGTCCACTGTGGTCCCTCACATGTGAGCTGCTCCAGAGCAACAGCATCAGATTCCCAGAGGATCCAGGACTTCCAACACCTCCTGCCAGCCAGAAGGGCTCAATCTAAGACATACCCCACAGGCTGAGCTTGTGGTAAGGACTGGGTTATTTCATAGACCTAACTCCAGCTGGCCTTATTATTTAACACTCAGCTTTTGGAAGGGTTTCTTAGAAGCAGGACTCCAGGATGGCTGTGATGAAGCCAGGTGGCCAAGTAACACCCCGCCACACCTCCTGTGGCCAGGCCAGGCTCCATGCCGATGGGCTTGGGATGGAAAGCTCTTTGCTGGCTGACTTGGCTTGTTGCTTAGCTGGCAGCAGGTGGGTACTTTGTGATCTTCCAGGCACAACAACATTATAGTCCAGCTTACAAAGGAAGAAACAGAGGTGAAGAGAGAGGGAAGAGTCCTCCTACCTCTCAAGGTGACAGCATAGGATGCCTGGCCGGCCAGCTCCCCATCTCCACCATACAGGTTTTTGAATATGTGTAGAGCTCTGAGAAGCCCTTACTGCAGTGCCTCAAGCATTGCCCTGTGCCTTCACCCCAGCCCTGGCAGTTTAGCAGCACACGGCTGACAGTGCTTGCCAAACACCCCCCTTTCCCTGGCAGAGCCACCCCTTTTGCTCACGTTTCCCCAGGGGGGTTATGGACGCTGTCTCCCTTTGTCCCATCAGATCCCGCTGGGGATACATCCCTGGACAGCACATGGGCGATGAGAGGAAGAATGGGCGCTGGACTGAGCCTTGTGCATTGCCCAGGGAAGGTCAGGTTGTACCCGGAGCAGCATGGTCCGGCATCGTGCTGCTACCCTGGCTGCACCGTGACCTCTGCTGCAGAGCAGAGCAGTGCCAGCCTGCACGCAGGAAGCTACAGCCGACACGTATCTCTGGAGGAAGGGAGCAGCACACCCTAGATGCTACTTCAATCTCCTACAAGACTTCTGGCCTCTTTCCAAGACCCTAAGTTCCTGTTGTGCCTGCCTGTAACCTCCTTGCCTTATGATGGATCTGCCCTTGCCAGACCCAGGAGCATGTCAGCTCCCCAATTCCTGCAGGGAACCCCAGAGAGCAGAAAAGGAAATTAAAGGGTACAGTCTGTGCTTAGACTGCCTGGGACATGCTGCAAATAGGTTGTCAGCAAGAGAAGCGTCTCCCCAGCTCTCCCAAGGCAAAATTCATCTAGACCAGGTTACCTTGGAGCTTTGCCCCACCATCCCAGCCTTGCCCTACTGCTCTGCCATCCGTGAGTGTCGCTGCCTTTGCTGTGCAGCTCTGCAGTGAGACTAGCTTGAAATTTTCCCAGGCAACTCTCCTCTGTAGGAAAATGCCAGCTTGGCACGCTGCAGTGCTCCTGGGGCTGGTTTCAGTGAAGTGCTGACACAGCGGCGGCCAGGGATCTGCCAGCTCTCCAGCCTGGCTTGGCTGCCCCAGGAGCCCGGGCTGCCTGGCTCTGAGGTCTCTCGGCAAGAGGACAGCCCTCGACCAGGTTCTGTCGGCACAAGGAGCCCCCAAGGCCCTTACTTCCAGCCTCTGTGCAGTCTGGAGTCTTTCAGAGTGTTTCTAAAAGGTCAAAAGGAAATATCACTTCTACTTTTCCCCAAGTCTGATTTTTGAAACATTTAAGTCTCCAGCCAGCCCTAAACACTGTTATTTCTTACTCCTAATTCACAGGGTCCCTTGTTATCTAGGCACGTCCATGACCTTTCTGTCATGTGTTTAGGAGCTGATGAATGGTCGTTAAGACATGCCAAACTCATTCCACTTGTGAGACAAACCACACCAGTCTCAAAAGGCATCAGGGAAATCACTTCTCATCCAGCCCTTCTAGCCCCTGCTCTAAGCACAGAAGACATCGGTTTAGGTCTCCCCTGGTATAAACCAGCAAAGCTGCAGGCAGAGCCTACTGAACTATGCTGATTTATGCTAGCTCAGTATCTAGCAGAGACTCCTGGAGACCTGCCTTGAGCACTGACAGAATGTTAAAGTCTTTTGGGCCTTTTTTCTTTTTGCATCCATTTATACAATGAACTTGTTTAAGTGATATTGCCAAACTCATGCATGCAAACCCGGTCTAGATAGACACTGGCATTCAATACTTAGGCTTAGAGATTTGGAGAGGGATTTTAAAAGATAGCATCTAGGTGATGGGGGCACCCAGTATGAACTATTTTTAAATGGAAGTCGGATGCATAGTGTGTCGCAGAGTTTTTGTACAGCCCTCTAGCATCCAGTCACCTCTTCTGTCCACAGCTGCTCTGCAAACATGGCCTGTGGGTGCTAAACTCCAGAAAGCCACTGGGATTTCATGGGAAAGAGGCATTTTTAAGATCTCTGACCAAAGTTAACAACAAAGTTGATTCAATTTCTGCATGAATTTCCAATTCCTTAAAAAAAAAAAAATGAACAATGTGTTTCTTGAGAACACAGTCCTTCCCTGTCCCCCCCCACCCCTTCCTTTTCACCCTGTTTGGAAGTGCCTTTGCCTTTGTTCCTCCTCAGAAGGGGTCTGGCAGGTTCTAGCACAGGGGGAATCTAGGAGAAACAGCAGAAGTTATTTAAGTCCAAACACATAAAATTACACATATTCATAACAAAGAGCATGGGAACTTGGCAGAAGGAAATGGTGTCTAAGTTACCAAAGCAGCCATAACTCAAGAGCTGACAAATGATGTGGGTTTGAAATTAGTATTTATTCTGGTATTTAATAATAGAAATCCAGAGTGTGGAAACTACTATACAACTACATCACATTGTCTTTAGTGCCTCCAAGTCACTGAGGGCTCTAAGGACCAAGCACCGTTGTGGTTTACATAATTCAATGCCTTTCTTACCATGTTTTACTGCAGAAAGCCCCATGATCAGCAGGGAAAGGGATTCCCCTGCTAGTTTCTAGCCTGCATTGTTTCTGAAACTTTGGAGGTCAGAGCGGCATTGAATAGCCCAGGGGAACTTGTGTCAGAGAAAGCCTACCAGCTCCCAACCAGTCTTTATCTCCACCTTGAAAGTTACACCTCCAAAACTTCCCAGCTTTGGGGTAAGTTAGCAGCCCCAAGTATTTTCTCACCATGTGGTGGCATCTCACCAGCAAGCCAGCTGTGCAGAACCACAAATGGCACACGGGCTGGTACTGGATGGAAGACGGGGTGCTGGATTAGGCAAGGTCATCCCACTGAGGAAGAGAGTAACAATACTGAGCTCCCACTGCAAAAAGCCTAAAAACCGACCATCAAAAGCTCAGCAGAAGAGATTTCTGGTTTTCTTTTTCCTATTGTAGCAATGAACCTGAGCTGGGGAGTCTGGGTCTGGATTCAGGCCAATTTTTATTTCAGTTTGTTGGTCCTTAATGGGTCTCAAACTCAGAGTGAGCAGCAATTCAGCTAGAAGCACCTTAGCATGTTGGGTGCTCTGACTACAGAGATCTTCCCTGAGTCACCTCTTAATGCACAGGACACACCAGTGACAGTCAGGAAATTTTGGATCCTTGAGAGGTTCTGGCCTGGTTTTGTAGAACTAAAAAGTAGGGGTTTAAGGTCAAATCATCAGGTGTTTATCGCAGTCTCTGCTCCCCCACAAAATTTGCTGAGAAGAGCATATTCTGCCCTAGACCTAGGCAGAGGCATTATTTCAGGTTACCCTGGGATTCAGCAAATGTAAAACAGCCCATGTTCTTGCCTTGTGGGTTGCTCCCTGCTTTCTTCTGCATGTTCAGTAGGCTTTTGGCATTTTATTTTAAATGCAAACCAAATTAGAGAGCAGCATATTTCTGTTTTTCTAGTGACTACTGCTGTAAGGAGTAATTGCTACAGAAATTCACCTCTTAGTCTAATAAACCCAGCTGAAGTGAGTACAGAAAGGAATCTATTGTTTTAAGTGTGTAATAATGGGGAAAAGGGTTTTTATGACTTTCCCTGACCTTTAAAGGGAAGCTCAGAAAGCTGCTGGACAAAGCAAACAGAAGGATTCCCAGGAAGAAGCTGTCTGCAGTGGACATCTTTCCTATGAGATGGACTTTTTAAAATTCAGGTAGAGATTCTCATGTCTGCTACATGGGAAACATCCCAATGGGGGGCAGATGGAGGAGTAGCCATTGCAACAGAAAGTGTGTTTGCTGGTTGCTCAGAATAGTAGCTTCTGATTCACTACAAATTAAACATACAATGAAGAACAACAAATTAAAGTGGTTTGACTTTGTTTTGTAGAAATAATGGATTCTGTTTCCCTTCCTTAAGCCATTCTCAAGCCTGAGAGTCCTGCCAGTAGGAAAGAGCCCAACAGACAAAGCTCACTCATTCAGCATCGATCCGCACGTGGGGTTAGTTTGGGGGAGTCACAGATATGGGTAGGTCAGAACTGACATATAAGGAATGACTCAAAAGGCTTAGGAATGGCCAGACATTTAGAAATTCTTCGCACCAATGACCCCAGGAGCTCACAGCGCATCTGAACAGCCCGTGTAGACAGCCAGCCTGCAGCTAGCACTAGAAGTTACAAATCCCTGACCCAGCTCAGCAAAGAATACCTAAAATCATGCCAGTTTGGAGTCCTGTGGTCACAGCATAGTGCTGATGAGGTGCCCACACCTGAGGAAGGGAGGCTAGCCTTTCTGAGCCTGCAGGAAGGCCATTGCCGATGGCCAGGAGCCACTGGCCACGTCCCACCTACCTCGGAAAGCCAGCTGCTGGCTGCAGACAGAGACCCAGACCAGGAATTGCATGTAGCTCACCCAAACTCAATGGGAATAAGTGAGAGAATACAAATGCTCCCAGCACGTGATGGAATCATTGAAGTTGTACCCCTTCACATTGAGTGCTGACCACAGAGAGGTGTACCCCGTTCATCAGAGGCTTTCTGTGAACCCTCTGAGCGAACGGCAGAGCCGCTTCCCTGCCATTAGTATTGCCAAGTACACAAAGGGTATATGAAGGCGCCTGCACACAAGGCTCTGTTGTCCCCAAAGCCAATCTGATGCCAATGAATATCCTCACTGACACAATCCACCACCTCAGCCCACCGGGACGAGTCCAGGAATCAGTCTGTTCCTCCCCAAAAGGAGAGCAGCGACCACTGACATTTACAGCTGAGCTTCAATAACAAGGTACTAAGGTCCTGAGACACAGGAGTTAGGTGGGCAGTACCTGGGTAGCATTCCAGAGGAAAGCACAGCCCTTTGGCCACGTGCCGCTGGCCCAGGAACACCACCCAGGGTTTACCCTGCCCTAAAATAAGTGCCCCCACGTTTCCTTTGAGGCTCCCATCATTTTGCACGAGATGGATGCACCATCCAACTCTTACACTGGGTAAAGTCAACGCAAGGCTCAGGCACCACACAAGTCTCACTTGAGCCCTCCAGAACCAGTAAGGAGATCCCTAAACCGTGTGTTTGCTTCTGCTATGAGGAGGAACTTTATCCCCAGCAAGGAGCTCGTGGTGCTTGACAACCAGCCAGGTTCTGATTGCCACAACTAAACAAAAGTAAATACAACAAAGCAAGAAATGGTTGTCACATTGCAAAGTGGTATTAACAACCCTGTGTAGAAACCACTAAATGCTTTTGTGGAGAGCCACTGAAAGAACACATCAATGTGGTTTTTCATTTCCTTCACCTTAAATGCTATGAAGAATCAAGCGAGGAACAGTACTTGGACTATCCAGCCTTCAAATGCATTACCAAAAGAGAAGACCAGCATTAATATCTATGCATTGTCATCACAAAGAAATAAAATGTTGCAGTTCCCAGGACCTGGGAGATGCTCTGAGCGTTATTACTTTTTGGCTGGATATACTTAAACATTCAGCCTGCGACAAGGGATATACCAGAATGATTGTGAATCGGCTTTGCTAAGGCAGCAGCCCTTCTTCCCTTCCTCTTCTCCGTAGAGAAAACACATAGCAAAACTACAGAAACTATCAGCTGAGCCATGAAAAAGCATCTTCCCAAGATTACGCAAGGATTACAGCAAACACTAGGAAATGAAACCGTGCTGAAGAAACACAATTGCATCGAGATCAAGATAATAAGGCATCAGTACCGATGAGCTATAGGTGGTCAGACAGAGCGGTGCTAATCCTTGAGCCACTCGCCACCGTAAGCCCCACTTAGCACTGTAAAGGACGTAAACAGAGGGTTTTATCCTGGCTTCGCCTAGTTTGAGGTTTCTCTGCACTGGATGCGTGGCACGCCAGGAGATGCTCACCACCCAGCTTGGATGTTGAAGTTAGGGCAGTTGCTTCCCAGGTACATGCTGCCCATGGTGGGAGAGGGTTTTTTGTTCCTGGAGAACGATGCAAGGAAGCCACAGCAGCGTGCAGAGGAGCCTGTCTCCCTACGGTGGCTGCAGGGAGAGCCTGGGGAGCACCGGACACACGGAAAGGTCTCCGCAGCCTCTCACCTGCAGCCAGACACCTCCAAGGCACGCAGGTAAAAATAAGTTGAGGACTGTCACAGAGAAGAAACCGGCAGAACAGAGCTTGAAAAATCCCTAAAGGCTTCAAGCAAACACAGCCCCGTATTACTATTTCTGTAGTATCTCATTATTTAAGTCAAAACACATGATTTTAAGAAAGCTGACTCAGGGCTTTTAATGCTAGGGGTTGCCATCACTGTATGCGCACAAATGCTTTTCAGAGGTTCTGATCACCTGCAATTCACACCAAATGGTGGGTAGCTAGCGCTGAAAACAGCAAGCCTGTAATTTTATACACAGTTGCTGTTTTATTTCCTGTTTTCTGTTCTGACCTTGATGTTGTTGTGGTCCCAGATAGATACAGCAAATGGATTAAAAAAAAAAACCCCAAACATTTTGCTCCCATGCAAAACTGTTTTATCTCAGAAGAGGTGGTGAATTTTTATGCCTGGTGGCAAACACACAACCCATAATCCCAATAAAAAGCATTACCTGTGGCAAACAGGCTTCTGCAGCAGCACAGGGACACGTTCCCTCGGAGAAACTGCAGGAATTTTCTTAAGGTCAAGTTCTGACTCCAGGAGGGACAATACCAGATTTTACAGGCTGGCAACCAGTCACCTTGTTGCTATTCAGAGCAGTATGAGCTTGTTCATTTGTCTTTCACTGTAGCTAAAAAATACAATTTAAAAAAAAAAAAAAAAAAGACACATCAACACAACTACAAAGATCAGCTCTCCAGAAAGAAAGCCACAATATATAGGTTACAGTTTCCTGCTAAAACAAACCCCCTCACAGTATGATTTCATAGGCCATGCTAATTATTTTTAGGGCAAGCATAATAAAATCCAGGTGATTTGCCTTTAGCAATTTCTTCTTATCTTCACACAGCTCTGGATCATTTACCCACATGGCAAGCAATTACAATGAGCCCTGCAGTTTCTAACAGACATCTTTTGTCGAAACCCGGCAAGAGTACACAAAGGTTAATATGCTTTTGCACTACAGAAATCTGGGCATTGTCTTGTGTATTGTAAGACGTGCTTGTGACATGCTGAATTCAGCTGATTTACAAGATCGGCAAAACAGAAGGTTTTCCCACTGGGAGCCTTTTTCTAACTATTTCCTCATCAGGACGTTGGTGTGCAGGAGTTGCTGATTTGCCGTGTGTCTGCTGGGAGCGCGGAGCGGCGTGTCCAGCCGGGCGTTCATCCCTCCCCTCGCCCTCTCCAGCACATCCCGTGGTCCAGGCTGCCGCTTGCCTGGCTTCAGCTGGAGGGGCAGATTCCCCACGCAACAGTGGTGGTAACGCAGAAACCCAAAATCTCCTGCACTGCTGCCCTCCGCTTCCCACTTCCCCTACGTACTCAAAGACGTTCATTCCGGTCTGTTTGGGATAAGCTGGGGCTGTCACTGTTACCGCCGGGCTGAGCCCTCCTCTGACTTTGGGAGATGGAGGTGAGTGGGTGAGGACATAGGAGCCTTGGCTTGATTGCATGAACTTGAGAGGGGAATGTCTCAAACCCCTGCCATACTGCTGGATGAGAAGAGGAGGGTACAACGAGCGACTCCCAGCCTGCCCACTTCTGGCAAGCTAGGATATCTTGGATTCAGGCCCTCGAGCATAAACCTGCTCTTAAGTTGCGCACCATGGGTCCCCAGCTAGGAAAAGCACTTTTTGCTTGACTAGGTTGAGCCTCTGGGTTCATATTTACATCCTCACTACCAGCCCTAGCAACGGGCACAAATGCAGGGGAGGGCAAGTAAAGCCTCAAATGTGGAAGACCTGCAGAATTCCAGAGCTTTCCCTTGGTCCCTACCCATAAAAGCACTACCATTAGGGTAGAGAGGTCATGTTCTCGGGTCCAGCCTCCTCCGAGTTCACTGTCCAGCCAGCTTTCTCCTGCCTGTGTTTATCACCAGATGAATTGCATTTGCTAAGGCCAAACTCATTCGGTGCAAGGCACTTCACTGGGCAGATGTCTTGCCTTTTGTTCACCACACTTGATGCAGTCTGGGCTGGTAGAGCAAAGCTCCAAGGGGTCTGCTTTCCTACATGTCCTTGTCACACATCCACTGGTGTCCAACCAAGAGGGCAGTGGAGAAGTCTCCTTGACCTGGAGGGATGTCAGGGCTGGTCTTCTCACCTTCAGAAACTATGGCCAGTGTCCCTCGATGGCAGGATGTACCCAGCAAGAAAGATCCAGGTCAGGCCATGGAGAAGCTGCTGAGACCTGGCTGACCATTCTTCCTCTTCTGCTCTGCCTTTGCTCCAAAGCATCTGGTGCATGTTCCAAAGCTTGTCTTAGGTCCCAGCCATTGACAGTGAGACATCAGAGTGACGTCGTGTGAGGGGGGAAACATGGGAAAACGAGAAGTTCATTTATTCTGTAGTGCAGGGCACTTGTGGCTGCTTTTATTAAACTGTGTGTCTCTCCGTAGGGTATTAAATGGAACATACATTTAAGCTAACTCTAGGGTGCCTAAAGAGTAGTGACAGAAGATCTTTCCTCAACATTTATTTATATCAAAATATATATTTGTATTGATGAAGTATTGGCTGTCAGGCTACCAACAGAAAATCACTCCTGATGCAATAAAACTCGCAGCCTGTTCAGCTCTGCTAACCGTAACCCTATCCCAGCATTTAATTACAATTTCCAGACTGAGAAAACCAACCCAGCTTGATAGGAAGGGAAAATATCCACCAGCACCATAGGATCCTACACCACAGGGATGGTACTTGGTCCCAACACGTCCCTGAACAAGCCATTTACAGAAGGAGAAGCCTGTTGTATGGCGTAAAAAAAATAATTAAAAAAACCTTCAGAAGGGTTGGCAGCATAAAAATTTCTGGCTCTGTCGTCTCTCTGTTTCTGCGCGCAGCAAAAGATCCATAATTCTCACACTTAATGTAATTCCAAGGCATCTAAAGTGATTTACAGTCAGTTTACTCAATACTTTCAGCTTTATTTAATGTAACAGTTATGGCACATAAAAAGTTTATTGAAAATCCTTTGGGAGTATGATTGAGTAAGAAACAGTCATTGCTAATACCATTACAAGAGCTGAAGAGAAGGATCCCAGCATGTTCCCTCAGTGACCTTTATGGCTCCGTGATCCAGGGTTACACCAGGAAATCCTCCCCTGCTCTCGGAGGGGAATGGTGGCACGTCGCCTTGTCCCTCGTGCGGAGCAAACAGCTTGGGAGGCACTTATCTGCCACGCGGAGCCCGGGTCGGCTCTGCCTTGCCAGCAGGATGGGAAGGAAAGGGAAGTTCTGGGAAGCTGAGCGGGGAGCAATTTTCCTCCTGCCAAACTCACTCATTTATGCAGTTATTTATTTTCGTATCTGCCATTTGCAAGCAGAGCTGAGGCTCTCCTCTAAAGAGCAGAGGAGTTGTTCTGGGTGGGGTTGGGATGAAAATAGGGTTGTAGTAGAGTGAAATTGCATGGATCCTTCCCAGCTCAGCTCCCTGTGGTGCCGTTAACTCTTTCAGCATCACCAGGCTGTTAAGCTTCTCCCCAAATGTGAAATTGCAAAAGCTGTTAATTTGCCTTAGCAATTAACAAACATTACTTTTACTATCATTATAGCAATCACTATAATTTAATAATTGCCAACACTGTTGATGATAACATCCGTAGTGGCGAGCATATCTCCACATCAATTTTTGCTGGATATTCCTGCAGCGTTGGCAGCCCACCAAGGTTGCTTGAAACAACAGAAGATTCACATTCAACTTAAAAGGGTAGAAGACGAGCATCATTATTATCCCTGTCACTTTGGCAGCACCTAGAAGCTCCAGTCACAGACCAAACCCAGACTGTCCACCCGGCATAAATACAAAATGCTACTATCCCTCCCGAGGACACGGGAGTGAGCACCCGGTCTCTCCATCCCTTGTGCCATGGCTGAACGTGGGCTTCAAAGGAAGACGTGGTTAGCGGCTAGCTCCATGTGCAGTCCCCGATGTTCAGGGAGATACGGGCAGAAAGGGCAACCTTTCCTTCAGCTGGGCTACTTCCAAGATCTCTTTTCTCAAACAGCTTGTTTGCAAGCAACCCAGATTTTCCAGGAATCAGAGGTGAAAGGTGTGTCATGTGAAGGTGAGAAGAGCCAGCAAAACCAGTACAAAATAAAAAATACAAGCGCACTGAATAAACTGGAATAAATAGACAGTAAAAGAAAAACATGTTCCACATGTGCGTGTTCCATAAACAGAAAAAAGGTTACATTTTTTAGATAAGGCAAGTGTGATGGATTGTTTAGCTGTATTTGTCAATCAAGTATTAAGAGTTGCAGAATTAAAATCAGTGCAGTTCAGAGACGGATTCCAAGCTCTCCAAAACATCAGGTTTGGCATTTAGATAGCTATCAAGCTATCATCTCTAGACAGACAAACAGATAGATGGATGGATGATTTGGAGAAAAAGATGGAGACATTCTTTCAAGACTTTTTTTTTTTTTTTCCAAGAGATGATTTGCTTGTGCCAAGAATTCAGCCTGGGGAAAAGTCCAAATGTAGCATTTCCTTTAGCTTAAACTGGGGCTTGGCCCAAACCAAACTTTGGCTCCAAAGACCTGCTCTCAGCAGGGACGCGGAGAACAGGATTTGGTGCCTCTAGCCCACCCCTGTGTTAGCAGAACAGCGATGTGCATCATTAGAGGAACGGACACCTGCCTTTGCCCCCAGAAACACCATGTACAGGTGCCCAAATGTTAATGCTGAACAGATGGGTGGGAGAAAAGCAGCATTTCATGCTGGAACTGGCAGAGCAGACTCCAACAAGTCCACTATTGTTAGACAGAAATTCCTAGAAACAGATGCAGCAAATTCAGTGCTTCAGAGCCAGTTCTGGAGTTTGGGGTCTGCTGGGAGACGACTGTGTAGCTTATGGATTAATGTACTATTATTACATTACTCTTTAAGCTTCAAAGGTCTGCCAGGAAACCTAAGCCTACTATCTATTGAATGACATTTTAAGAACAAATAATACATTAATATATTTAATTTGAGAATAAACACATACATTATAGGAAGGGATTTTGTCTATGCTGATAAGTCAGTGCTTGACCTTTCCGCTGCAATCCCCGGGTGCTGAGCCATAGAGGACCTCTTCCAGGAACCTTTGCTATCGGCTGCAAGGCGAGAGCCTTAACGCTGGTCCTGCCGGCTCGAAACTGCAGCTGACACAGTGTTTGGAAATGGGAGCTTAGCCGTAATTATCCCTTCGACACTAATCTACAGCTACACTAAATCTTGTTGCCTCAAATTAGTTAATCAATTAAGTGTCAAACCACAAAATGTTAGTGATTGCGGCCTGAATTTATTGCCTTGGCACGCGCTTCCATCTGCTGCCTCTCTCCTTCACTCAGGTTCTGCTGTTGGAAAACTTTGGGGCAGGAGTTTCCCCCCCTCTCATTAGGGAAGGGTTAACGAGGCCAGGCTACCCTGCCCCAGAAAGAAATGGGCCGGAAAGGCAAAGTCCTGCACCTAGGGAGGAACAACCCCACGCACCAGGATACGCCGGCGGCCACCCAGCTGGAAAGCAGCTTGGCAGGAAAGGACCTGAGGGTCCTGTGGACACCGAGCCAGCAACGAGCCAGCCACGTGCCCTTGCCACAAAGGCGGCTAACGGTATCCTGGGCTGCATTAGGCAAAGCACTGCCAACAGCTTGAGGGAGGTGATTCCTCAGCGCTGGTGAGGCCACACCTGGAGTGCTGGGTCCAGCGCTGGGCTCCCCAGGACAAGAGAGACAAGAGAGTCCAACCAAGGGCCACGAAAACAGTGAAGGGCCTGGAGCATCTCACAGCTGAGGGAAGGCTGAGAGAGCTGGAGAAGAGAAGACTTGGGGGGGGATCTCACTAACATCTACACGTCTGAAGGGAGGGTGCAAAGGAGACAGAGCCAGGCTCTTTTCCGTGCCAGGACAAGAGGTGGTGGGCACCAACTGAAACACAGGAGGCACCGTCTGAACATCAGGAAACGCTTTTTTCATGTGAGGGTGAACAAGCACTGGCCCAGGCTGCCCGGAGATGTTGGGGAGTCTCCATCCTTGGGAATATACAAAAGCACAAAAGCCACCTGGACGTGGTCCGGAGCAGTTGGCTCTGCGTGGCCCTGCTTGAGCCGGGGGTGGACAAGGTGACCTCCAAGGGTGCCTTCCAACCTCAACCACTCTGTGGTGCCTGAGCCTGAACCCAACTCGATACGGGTTGTTATGATTACAGCAAATCAGAAAGTCCCGTTATTTGCACAGGATAGCTTGGAAAACTGTAGAAGCTGATCAGTTTTGCTGGAAGTCTTTTCAACTTCAGAGAGGGTTGGGTTGTTTTTAGAATTTCAAGGAAAAGATAAAACTGATAACTGAAACATTTAGCTTTTTCTAAAGTAGTGAAAATATTCAGCTTTGGAAAACATTTCTGGTCAAAAAATAAAATAGTCTGTTTTCTTGGAAACAGTTTCAAAAATAAATGTCAGCCTTTTAAGTGTATATTTGAAAGGGGAAACTTTTTAAAAAGAGTTTTTTAGGTTTGTTTGTTGTTATTGAAAAACAACAACAAAAAAGACTTTTCAATGGAAATCTCAGTTCTCAGTGAAAAGCTATTTTTCATTCAAATGATGTTTAGAAGAAAAATATTCCCCCAGTTCTAGTCCCGAGGGCTAATGTCTGCAGGAACTGTGTGGCCAGGGGTCATCTTGTCCCCATTTACAACTCCTGGGGCCAAAGCAAAAAGAGAAAGAGATGAGTATTCAATTCTCGGGGTCCCCAAGTGAGATGAGTGATGCTGGGCCAGTTATTGCCACACTGGGAGCAAATGAAAGCATCCTGCTCGTCGACACTGTCATTGCCCTACTTCTGATGATCAGTTAAAAATGTAAATACAAAGGCTAGACTTTGGGAAAGCTAGCACAGGACGATGGGGGGAAAAAATTGCAAAAGCGAGGTTTATTGATCCCCAGTCGAGATTGATGGCACAATAAGAGCAGGAGGCGAAGAGTGATTTTGCTTTTGAAAACGTTGATGAATAAGCACTCAGGGGCAACAAATAGCTGGACTCACCGAATGATGGACGGCAGCAGGCGAACAAGATGCATTTTTATAAATGGGTGAAAGGAGAGGAGGACTTATTAAAAAAAATGAATGACCACATGTGGCAGGGATATGCCACTGGGGAGAAGCCAGCCATTGATTTATGTGCACTACTGGCATTTGAAAATTCAATAATAACATTGACAAATGAGAGGCAAAGCTGGCCAGAGGACAGCAGAGAACTTGGAGTGGAGAAAGAAAATGCCAAGGTCAGGATGAAGGAACAGAAAAACATGCTTATGTTGGAAAGGTTTTGAGTTAACTCATCTATATAAAGACATTAAGAAAAATCACTCCGGGATCAGAGCTCACCATCCTGACTCTGTGGCATGAACTGGGGAGAGGCAAATGGAGGAGCTGTGGCATCCAGAGGACCTCTCTGTGAGGATATCTACCTCCTGACGTGGGGAGCAGGGATCACTTAATCTTCCCCTCCTGCTTTTGATAAGCTGGTGCCTAGTGCTCCCTGGCACCTTGAAAATCAAATACCCTGCAGTTTCTAAGAACTGTTGGCAACCCCCTCCGTGCACGAGCATTGCACCGTGAAGCCCAGGCAACTCGGTGCACAGGCTGGCGGGTTTGCCCTTTGCATCGCCAGCTGGGAATACGGCGGAGGCACGGAGGAGATTCGCCGAGCCCGAGCCCCATCTCACAATCAGCCGGAGCTGAGGGCAACACGGCAACGCAGCCCCCGCAGAACACAGTGCAGAAAAACAAGGTGATGCAGTGAGCGTGAGGAAAAAAGGCAGAAAGGAGAGGGGTGGGAAGGCAACCTGGGTGCGCTGAGCACACAGTGCTGTCAGCAGTGTGCAGCAAGGGCCCAAGCTGCTTGCAGAAAGGGCGTCTTCAGCAGAGACCACCGCTTCGAAACGTCCTGTAAGGGCCAGGTGGAGAGCAGGGGCGGTTGGAGATGCTTTTCTAACTGCAGTTAGGTTACGGCCGGGCAGCCAACGAGAGGAACGTGCTGCTGGTGAAGCTGTCACATCACATCGTGTCACAGCACCCGAAGATTCTCCCATCCCAAAGAGGCAGAGAAGAGGAGCTGTCAGCTTTGCAGGTTTTACCAGGACTCAGAAGCGGAGCGTTTTGTCTTTTCTTTCACCTGCTCAGGGAAGGATGGCAGAAAAGCCCTGTTGCAAAAACCTCTCCTGAACCAGAGACCTGGATCTTACAGGCCCATGGAAGAAGGCAGTAATTGAACTCATCGAGGCCATCTCCAGCCACCGCTTGAATAATACCTTGTCCTCACCACCTTGCAGAACGCAGTGTAGCACATAATGTTACCTTAACATTTGAACTACTTAATAAGCCCCCCATTTTTTCTCCTCCTCGTCTCCTGAATCTGCTACAAATGGCAGTAAAAGAGTACGACCGCCAGGAGAGATGGCAGCGAGAACACTAGTGAGAATGTGGCAGAAATGTAGTTTGCTCTTTCTCACCACTCCTGGCCTCCCTCCGGGCTTGTATTCATCTATGAAGATGTCTTTTCTAAATGCTGGAAGGTCAGAGGTGTGGACGGAACATAATTCTGTGCAACGGTGCGCTTGGCTCAGTCAAAGGAGCACTTACTGCGTGGCAGGGAGAGATTTCCACAAGGACTACACAGAGCCCTGACATGGCTCAGCCCTGGCACAGCTCAGCCCCGGCACGGCTCAGTCCCGGCACGGCTCAGCCCCAGCATGGCTCAGTCCTGGCATGGCTTAGTCCCAGCATGGCTCAGCCCCGGCACGGATCAGCCCCAGCACAGCTCAGCCCCGGCACGGCTCAGCCCCAGCACGGCTCAGCCCTGGCACGGCTCAGCCCTGGCATGGCTCAGCCCCGGCACGGCTCAGCCCCGGCATGGGTCAGCCCCAGCACGGCTCAGCCCCAGCACGGCTCAGCCCCAGCACGGCTCAGCCCTGGCATAGCTCAGCCCCGGCACGGCTCAGCCCCGGCACGGCTCAGCCCCAGCACGGCTCAGCCCCAGCACGGCTCAGCCCTGGCATAGCTCAGCCCCGGCACGGCTGAGCAGGGTCGGTGGAAAGGACCTCAGAGTGCGAGACGAGGCCTCACCACTGGGAATCCACGGAGTTTGGTACGTGGTGGTTTTGCACGCTCAGAGGGAGGGTACAGATCCTGTCCTGGGGCTCAGCATAAGGCTTTCCTGTTGCACGAAGCAAAGGCCTTCATCAGAGCGGGTAGCTATCTGCAGTATTAGGACAGTGTTCATCCCAGTAGGGACTGGCTTGAGCCTGGGAACGCTCCAAGCCCTCAGAACAGGACTTTCGACACTACATGTTTGGGGTTTTTTTCTCCCTGCCCTTTTTGTAAAGCAGTTAATTTTCATCTTCAGCAAGGCAGTTGAAACTCTTGTTCATGGTGCTTTACTCAGTTTTCCAGCCTGGTAAATCTCACTGCCAGAGCCAGCTTTAGTTTTAAATATCAGCTAATACCACCTCATTGAATAGCTGATGTGCAGCACTGGCCGGCGTATTTTAGGATGTGTCCCTAAACAAGTTCCAAGCCAACTAATCCTTCAATACCCGGCAAAGTCATCCCTTGGATGCTCTCTCCTTCAGCCAGAGCAATCTTTGACCAGGTGATTTTGGGGAGATTCCTAAACGTGATGCCAAAATGCTCAGCTATACGGGAGGTGGAGACAGAACAAACCTCATTCTTTTCTGCTACCCTGGCAGAAGTGTCAATAGAAGGATTATACATAATCTCATTAAAATTTACATTGCTGAGAATGGAGTTTGTATTTCTGTTATATGTTCTCTATATTTAGATTGCATGCTGCTGTTGCCACTCAGCTCCTCTATATCCAGAATTAGTACCCTTAACAATAACAAGGCACATGTGAAAACACACACCCACACCCACACACCCCTTTTTAATCGGTGTGTAAAGGCTCTGAAAACAAACAATATCATCCTGTGTCTCCTTAATCTGAGGATCTCAAAGCAGCTCACATAGGTAAAGTATCTTCTACAGAAAGGTAAAGTGCAGTACAGGGAATTTGTTGGATTCACCCAGATTTTACAGCGAGTCTGTGGATGAAAATAGACTGAAACCCTGTTGCAGAGACGGCTGGAGCCCCTTCCAGTTACTGGCAGTGTTTCTCCCTGCAGATGTAGCTTTACCCCTCTGAAAATCTCTCAGCAAGAGTTTTATACAAATACTTAAGCTTGGCAAGGAGTGCCTAACTCTTTCTGGTTGGTGAAAAAAATCCTCTGCTCAAGTTTGACATAGCCGAAATAATTAACGAGGGGAAAAAAAAGTGGAAAAGCCGATAAAATCTCTTTGAGCCCACCCCTCCGCCTGTCCTGGGTAACGTTCCGCTGATAGCTGTCTGTGTCAGCAACAGGGTTTTGCAATCAAATTTGAAACAGTGCAGCTGAGGACAGCATTAATTTAGAGTTTGGAGCCAGTACTGCAGAAAACCTCCGGGCCCAATGCACCGGTGGCGAGAGCTGGTGTAATTCTGCTGCTGTGGGGCTGCTGAACAGCAACCGAGGGGCTGGCCGTAGCATCTTACCCCCTCTTCCCCCCCCAAGGGTTGCAGCAGCTCCTCAGAATCACTCTAGAGCCCATTAAAACAAAAGTAAGATACCTCCAATCATTATTACTCATTTTTATGGCCACGTTGTTCACAAATGACTGAATTTAGCTGTCAAATGTATAGAAAAGAAAAATAAAACCAAAGCATCAGCCATCTGCGCCCCAGAAAATGTTTATATTTTCATCGGTTGTTTATGGCGAGAAGGTCTCAGCTCCTTTGTTCCACATCATATTAGTTATTGCATGGGAAATGAGAGTTTTTCACTTCGCCATTTATAAGGCTTTTGCATTCTGTCTCCTGTGCACGCTCACTCTCTGCCTATATGTATTTTTAGTCCATATGTCTTGGATTGACACATGGAATTGTGTTTGTTTTACTGGTTCTGTCTCTCTAATAGTTTTTCATTGCAGAGGGGATCCAATGTTCGTTATTTACTCTGCCTTCCTCCAGTGCCATTATTGCCAGCGCTCGGTTCAATCAATCCAATTGCCGGATAGCTGTGAAGCTCCCTGACCTATCTGAGTGTGAAGGAAACAGGAGCAGGGAGAAGCTTTGAAACCCTGCCCGGGCTCATCTCGGGGATGTCCGTAGAGGCCCAGCTCTTTGAAAGCTCCCACACATATCTGTGCTGTGGGTCAGGTCCTCAGCTGGAAGCACCCGGCATCGCTCCCCGGAGCAATACACAGAGCAGCTGCAGCATCCCGCAGCTGAGGATGGAGCCTCGCAAGCTAAGATTTATCCTGGACCAAAGCTGGGATTCCAGGAGTAGTTTGCGACCGGAGGGAGGAATCCACTCTCTTAATCATCTACCTTGAGGCATCTTAGCAGCCACGCTGTTTGCCAGCAAAGTTTAGTGACTGTGCTCAGATACTCGGGCCCTTCCAGGGTCTCTCTGAAGCAGAGCGCCCAAAATCCAGTAGCCACTTAAGAAAGTCTTGGCCAAAAGACATGAAGAATGAGGCACAGTTGTTGCAAGTAAGAGTTCCACTCCATCAGATCATGTATACACATATTTAGCTCTAAGTGGATAAATAATCCCTCTGAAAGCCACCCACATCGAACACTTTTCTAGATCTGGCGCTCCGTTTTGGGTGAGCGTCATATTTTTCCTCTCTCGAACTCCCCGAAGGAAAGTGCAAGCTGAAGTTAAAATCCCAGTGGCTGCCTCCACTTTCATCCCTGGCCTGATCTCATATTCTCTAACCTTACCTGGGAAAGTGCTGTAAACAGCAGGAGTGTAAATCTGCTGAGGTTACTCGGGCAAAGTAATATATAGTGCACCAGGGAGGCCTCCTCTGAGACGCAGAGCACCGTTGTGGGCTCCATGTTATTAGATAGATGCTGCAGGAGAAGGAAAGGAGAAATAAAGGGCATCCGAGGACCAGTGGCATGATGGAGCCAGCACTGGTCTCTGCGTCTCTCCAGAACGACAGACGCTGCGTATAAGTTTCAGAGGGGACATGTTCACATGCTCTTGCTACACAGCACAAGGGTGTCTCAAGCGCCCCGATCTCGGAGGTTAAGTGGCCCTGAGGTTTGCAATAACCTGTAGCAGGGATTTACGGCAGCCCACATTTCCCCTCCTATACCTGGCAGCCCCCTATTTCAGAGCGGTACAGCACGCCCGGGAGCGCGGCGGGTAGCGAAGAGGGACCGCAGGCAGTGCAGAATTGCGGTTCGGTGCTGTCAGAAGATACTCGGTCTCACATTTCAGGCCTTCAGAAGCCAACGCCATCCTGTCTAGAAGACATTGTGATAGCCCTAACAAAACCTTTCCACAAAACACCCCCAAACCCCTGAAAGAGCCGTGCACCGAGGTGTTTCTATAACCACGGTCTCAGGAGAGCATCGCCGTCCCTGCAGCAGGACACAGGACAGGGAGCGGAGGCTTAGAGGCAGGCAACGATCCGCTGTCAGTCCGGAGGGCTAAACCAGGACCAGGGGATGTCACCGACACGAGGATGGTGTCACCAGCGACATCAGGAAGATGCGAAGGACTATCCCCGCTCTTACACCAAGCCAGAGGCAGCGTGCGGTCGTCAGCCTGCAGTAATGCCGAGTGAGAAATCCCAAGGAAAGCAAGTGAGGAAATGAATTCCAGGCAAGAGGCTCGGGCAGGGGGAGGGAAGGGGTGGAATGAGCGTCTCTCTTTTCAAGGCAGCTGGGCTTATTTTAATGGGCAAGGTCAGCAAAGAAATGACCAGGAAGAGAAATCGCTGCCATTACAAATCAGTCGCGATCTTGTATCAATTATTCCCCGCGCAGTTCCCTTGCCTTGGGCTGAAGCAAACACGGCCTAATCAGTTTTACATCTACGTTTAATTTTATTGGAAAGAGGAGCCAGCAATGCATCATGGGGCTGCTGTGTGACATGAAAGGTGACCCCTGCCAACTTAATGACACAATACATAACCCTTAATGAAGTCACTATCTTGTCCTTTTTTTGCTGTCTCAGCCTGATGATTTATGATGGCATCATTTTGCTTTGCCCTCTTTTCATTTCAGCTTGACAAAGTGGATGAAACAATTATCTTCGTTATCGGCCAGAGCAGTAGAAATGTGATGGTTGAGGATTTCTGCAGATGGAGGGCCTCAGCTATGGATCAAGTGAATGGAAAAATACGCCTAGGAATTTTGGGGTTCCCTCCTTCTTTTCTCGCTCTCCTACCGTGGCCTCCTGAAGACGGACAGAGGATCCCAACAAGCCTCGCAAGCCCCATATCACTGTGGCAAGAAGTAATTTCAACAGAAAGATCTCTGGAGCAGCAGATAGGAGAAAGCTGGGAGGTGTCAATACATTTCCATTTTCAGTTTTTTCCCTCTCCTGTCCATACCCACCTGTACCGGGATGATATATACCCACAAATATGCCTGACAAAGATTATTAGGCATGTGCACAGCTATATAAAGGTATCCAGTGCGAATGATGACTGTGTGTTGTGCCTCCACGTACCCAGATGTATGTGTGTGTTTGTACCTGATTTTATGTATAATTAAAATCAGCATAAGCCTCTATGTCATCCTTCAGAGCCGAGTCTACCTCTCCATGGTCACAACACTTTCTGGCTGCAAATGCATTACAAACCTGCTGTTACTAACTGTAGCTTGGTGCTTTGATCAAAATCACAGCCCAGCTTTTTAACCAATTTTTAGAGAAAATGGGTACCTTTTTTCCCTTGGTACCCACAGAGGTTGCATGATGGAAGCCTTCCTCCATTGACAGAGATGCAGATGGAAGCTGATGGCACAGTATTTCAGTCCTGCTAGGCAGAAATGACAAAGTGCCCTTGCTAGCCATATGCTTGATGGCACTTGGAACTGCCACAGCAATATTTTTTGGCTGGTGCTGCTCAGGGTCTGATGTGGCTGTTGCTGTTTACTTAGTTTCTCCTCTACACCGAGATGATTCAGGATGACTGTGAGCAGACCTTTGTAGCAGTACTTAGGCACATGAACGAATTGCTGCAATTCCTCACTGATTTTAAGAGATAAAAAAGACAGACTCGGCTATTCCTATCACATCCTTTGCCTGCACAGGGCTGGTCCCTGCAGTGCCTTTCCCAAGTCCTGAGCACAACCATTCCTCTATTCCACAAGCTGCTGGAAGCCCTCCTTCCACACTTCACCAGCAAGGCTCAGCCTGAGTTTTCTGCTCCTTCTTACACCACTCAGCTACCCCAAGTCCCCTGCCATGAGCTGCTGGAGAACCCTCTGTCAGCAGAGCTGGAATTAAAACATCGCTCTGACACTCAAACACAGCAACCGGCCGACTCAATCACACTGCCCTGCTCCCCGCTATGGATTCACATATTTGAAAGACTACCTTTTTTTAGCCACGGTTTTGATGGTTTTGGAAATAGTAGTCAGAAGCCTTCCAGGATTTTACAACCACCGCTTCAGCCTTCTGGTGCTCTTACATGCATCCTTGTAGGTCAAGACCTCTGTACAGTGAACCAGTTAGAGTACCTCTAATTAAGTTATTCTGCCTCATTCCTGACTAATATAAAACACGCTGATCAACCCAGATTCTGCATTAGGGTTCCATCCTCCTCCTCACAAGGAAGGCTTTCTCTCCACGCTGTGACCTGAGCAGGGTTTCTCAGGGAGGGTGGGGAAGGCATGAGAAGATAAATGTAGTTTGGCAGGACATTAAGGAAAACCACAATATTGCCTTGTAATGCAGCTCCTATCTGATCAGCAGAGTCAAATGTGGTGCCGGAGTTATGTCTCATAGGAAGTGGAACCAGCCGCCCCCGTCAAACTGATTGCTGAGATCTTCCCTGAGATACTCCTTCTGTCTGTCAGAGATACCAGCTGCTGAGGAATTCCCAGCATGTGCTGCAAGTGACCCCAGCCGAGCGAACGCAGACCCTTCTCCCGTCTCCATCCCTCCTGGGGCCGCAGCCACACCGCGGGAAGAGGACAGCCTCATCGGCACTGACGTGCACGCTGGGCTTTTGTAGCACGTCGGGGCCTGAGAAAGCGTAGCCTGGCTTATCCTGGCGAGTAGAGGATGTGGGAGGGGGACACGAGCATTGCTTTCTCTTGCAGCGAAAGAAAAAGCTGCAGCTCTTGAATTGCTCCTTTAATTTCCTAACACCTTCCTTCTGCCCTCACAGGAGGCATTTCCTGCTCCTCTTGTCAGTTTGGACAGCATCCTAGGAATTCATTCACATGGAAGGTGGTAAATGTGATGCGTTGGCAGAAAACATAGGCAGCAGTAGCCTCTAGTACTTTCGGAACAATCTGCAAAAATTTAACTAATTAATTCTCAGAGCTCTGCTGTAAATTAGATAGGTATGAATGTCCCCCTGAATAGGGGAAGGTCATCAAGATCCAGAGCCTCGGCCGGTCTCAGCACCAGAGCCCCCACAGCAGCGGGGTGCAGGATGGGGTCAGCTGTACCAGCTCTACCTCCTTGTAGTGATGGGAACGCAGCACGCAGCCACAGAGCTACGCGTCCCGTCCAGGTTCAAGAACGTCAGAGAGAGAAGAAAAGGCTCTCTGGAGTGACTCCTCTACCGGCAGGATAATTACAGCCAAGATTAGAACCGGTTGGAAAATAGGAGCATTTTACAAATGAAGGAACGACTAACTGTAGGGTAGTTTAATCATAATTAATGGGAAGACACCGCTCAATGAGTAGCTGCGTGCGGGCCTGGTTGTGGTTCGAGCAGCCGAGTGTGATGTATAGTGGCTGTTTTCTAATCCCCTCTTTTTTATATGCCCATTCTTTCTCATGTCCTTGCTTTAAGAGGTTTTACAGGTTTTACATCCCAGCCCTTGCTATGGTATCCAAGGGTATTTAATGGCCGCAGTTCGATGCATAGGCTCTGGATTTGGGAACAAACAGCAGCGAACCCTTCTCAGGGAAGGGTGGGCTTTTCCTGATGGACCGAGTGCTCGAAGGGTTAACGCATTCTTCCGCTTTGCTTGCCTTTAGTCCCACTGCCAAAAACCCCGCTCGTTCGTCTGCTGCGCTTCCTCCGCGTGTCAGCAAAGGAAATCCGTAATCTCCCAGCTACAGATTTGGGGAACTTTGACATCCCCTAATGAGGTAAACACATTACTGTCATGTACAAACAAACAGCAACAAATTAGCAGCTGACACGTGAGGAAGCCACGGCGCAGCAACACGCAGCACTCTTTACAGGCAATTAAGGCTGCCTGCGCCGACTGCTCACGTGCCAGCCGGGTCCCGTCCTGCGCTCCCTGCCCCAGCCCCGTGGCCTTACCGGCCATTCTCCATCTGCCTTTTCCTCCTCCGCCATCCCAGCCCCCGGTCGGCAATGGGGCGCAATGCAGGGGATGGTCAGGTGCAAGGTAAGAAGCTACTGGTAGCACTGGGAAAAAACACCTCAATATTGCGGCTGCCGACCGCAAGGAGCTGGCGGGGTACGCCGCGTGTTTTGTTACGGCTTCCCTGAGCATCCCGTACGGGCTGCTGTCGGAGACAGGGTGCCGAGCTGGTGGGACCCTCCGCTTCGCCGCGTGGGATTGCTTTTATTCCCCAAATGGGAACGTGCCTGAGCCTGGGAGGAAGGGCTGCAGCAGGCTGGCAGAGAAGGTGCTTGGCATTACACCTCTTTCGGAAACCAGTTCCTTGCAGTATCACCCATAAAGATCCCGGGGTCTTTACTTCCAGTCCCTTGCTCGAGGCCCTGTCCCAGGAAAAGGGCTCACTAGCTAAAACAAGACAGGAAGGGGAAACCAAGCTGGTCGAGACAGATACTCGACTTCTATTTTAGCAAAAGCCACCTCTGTCAAGCAAGAGCCAGGGCAACAGGCCCATGGTCAAAGGGCTTTATTATTATAATTGCTTTGCAAGGCTGGATAAGAATCCAAATCAGTCATCACTCAGAATAATAATCATGAAAAAAGATAAATAAATAAAGGTAGGATCCAGCCAAAAAAGGAGCTCACATTATCAGCCAATAAACCAATAATCCATTAGTGACCAAGGTTGCTGAATAATATAGTACTTTCACAGTACCCATAATTTATACTGCAGACTAGAGAATAGACACGATTATTAGAGTGAGGGCTACTGGATGACACATGATGCATGACCGCGCGGCATTGATCTTCACACAACAGGAAGGTGTCTAGACTGGGAGATGTATGGCCGTGCGATTCAGAGCAGGGCATATTTCATGCGGGGCCTAATGGAGTAGTGGAGGCTGTGATGGATGACTTGCCTAGTTTCAGTAGCAGCGCAGTTATAGCAGTGCTAATGCGTGACCTCTCCCGCTCCCTGCGTCCTTCATTCAGTCAGGGTGACCTCATTTAAAGGGATGGAAAATGAGAGGCGCAGAGTACCAGGGGGAGGGAAGAAGGGGGAGAGAGGGGAGGAGAAGAGGAGAAAATAAGAAAAATAAAAGATAAGGAGAGGGCGTGATGTAAATGAACGATCTCTCGTGAGCATCTGCCCCGCTCCAGGCTCACTCCAGCGGCACTGGTTGTTACCGGACTGGTTCTGCTCTGCACCAGTTGGGATTCTGCTCCTGTCTGGACAGGGTTACTCCTGATTTACACAAGCGCTACTGAGAGCACAGTAAGGCCCCTGTAAGGTGCAAGTCTCAGCCTCGCTGAGGCTCCCAGAGCTCGTGGGACGGGGCCAGCAGACCCTGGTTCGTGCTACTGCCGGGTCCAGCGCTGGCCCTGAGCACCCACACACCTCCCCGACCTAAGCTACGGGAGCAGCCATTATCGCTGCGAGGTGCCCGTCTGGTCTCTCTGCCAGAAATTGTCCCCAGAGCTAGGAAGGGCTGAAAGAGCTCCTGGCCATCAGTGGGTTTTAGCCTAGGACAACAAAAATACCCCAAACTAGTGCCACGGTCAGTCTTGTGGCAGGGCTGATGCCTTGTTGTGTGATAACAGGCGATAAATAGATTCAGAGAGCGGGTGGCCAGTCCCCTCATCAAGGCCCTCCACCTTTGCTTCCCCCACCCAACATGGCCACCACCCTCCTGGGTGGGCAGGGGAAGCCAAGCAAGCAAGGTGGAACACCCGAAAAACCCCAAATGTAACATAAGTGTAAAACATGCAAGTGGGATCAAAATTAATAAATGGCAGCAGCCCTAAAAAACAACCTGCAACAAATTAAAACAGAACCCAACCACGAATTTTTAAAATGGGTCGGATTCGTTTTTAAGCGCAGCGGGCAAACTTAGCCACGAAGGACCGCGCGCAAGGCTGTCCAACACGCCACGGACGCGGCACAGCCACCCGCAAAGCTCAGGAGGCCGGATGGACGCCAGAGCAGCTGCTGACCTGCGCGGAACAGGGCTGGGTTTGCTCCGCACGCTCCAGGAAAGGAGGAGGAGGAGGAGAAGGGAAGGAAAACGTGACTCTGGGCAGAGCACGAACAACGTTTTGCTTTCTCTCAGCATGATTGGGAAGGACTGTTAAAACGCTGGTCTGAGGCCCCTCTCTGTTTCGAAAGGTTATTGCAGCCACATCAGAGCGTCTAACCTGGAGGAATTTTACTCCGAAGTCCAGGAGGTCTTGTTAGCTCGGGAGAGGAGGAGCAGGGGCAGGACCTGGCCACTCAGGTGCTCCACAGGGACTGGTGGGACCTGGCTGCCAGAAGATCCCTGTACGGATCATCAGAAGAATGGTGTGTGTGTTTGTTCTGAGGTTTGTTTTTATTTTTTTAAACTTCCAGGAATTTCTTTTAAGGAAAACAGAAACCCAGGTATTTGTATGGCACTTTGTCATATCTTCCCATCTAACAATACCACTTTTTGATGGAGACCACTGTATTCGTCTGTTGGGGAGAAAGATACCCAAGATGGATAAAACAACATACCCAAGAGCTCTAAACTGCTTTGTCTCAGGAAACCGAGGGCAGAGCCCGGCACGGAGCCCGGCAAGCCCACTCTGTCCCACGCAGCACAGCCTTGGCCGGCAGCTGGACCTGACTACAGCACTGGACACGTCGGCCATCTCCCTTCATCACCCTTCATGCTCACAGCTTCTTCCGTGATGGATTCTGTGCTTTGGTAATGAATCCTACAGGGTCCCTAAAGGTTAAATAAAATGATCTTCTAAAGTTGAAAACTGAATTGATAAAAAGGAACTGTTGGCTTTCTCCCTGCTATTTTGATTCCACTTCCCTTATCTCTCGCTCATTGTTTCAGTCACCCTGGATTAGTGCCCAGGACTGTTGTCAGCCAGTGCGTCTGTACAGAGAAGAGACAATCTCCGCCCCAAAGAACTTGCAAGCTTAATAGTGAAGACAGATGGATAAAGGCAAGATTATTATTATTATTATTATTATTATTCCTGTTCAGAAGGAGGAAACTAAAGCCCATGGAGCATACATCTCTGCTCGCAGTCACAAGGAAAGGCCAGAGCAGAACCAGGAGCTAAGCCTCAGGCTCCCAGGGCTTTAAACAGAAGAGCATCCTTCCTCTTCTGAAGAGCCAGCACTTAAACTGGGCCGTGCGGGAGGTTACTGCACGGGCAGAGGGAAAGGGCTGTTCGTTAGGTCCTCGGAGCATCTTTCAAGTGACTCTTCCTGCATCTGTCGTCAGCCCTAAACTGCGTGAATCCCACATTAGCACGCACCCTTCTAGGATCGCTGCGGCTCCTGTCACGCTGTCTCGCTGCCCACTACAACAGCTGGGCATCTCCTTCCCCAAAACCACGTACAAATCCACATATACCCCCTGCTACATTTCTTCCCCTCCATGTAAGGGCTCTAACTCCCTGAGCTGCCTGGAAAGAAAAAGAGAGAATGGCCATTTACTGCGTTTCCTTTGCCATCTGGGCTTATTAAAAACTGCGCAGCAAATTAAAAATAGGTGGGAACAAAGATGGGGGAATGACATAAAGGGTTGCAGAAAATTCTCTGTGTACTTTTAAAAGCTGGAATTGCCATATGGACTGGCAGTGAGACATGTTTTACATTTCCACTGGTACATGACTGACATCATTTAGCATTAACTTCTATTTGAATAAAATGGTAGTAGACATTTAGGTAATATTACAGGGCAATAAATGTTTTAAAGAGCCTTGGGGGGATGCTCTTGAAACACAGTCCAGACCAGAACTCTAAAAATATGTCTTAATATATATTAACCTCTTTTAGGACTTTTGGCTCTCAAACAAATAACGGGGGATAGAGGGGGTTTTTCCCCCCCTCCCCTCCCTTTTTACTCTCTGAATTAAGAGTCCCTGGCTATAATTTTTCCCTTTTTCCTCTTTAGCTGTGCTGGGAAGAACATGAGGGAATGTAGTTAAAATTCAAAAAGGTTCCCCTTTATCATTACCATGAATCAACACAATAAATGAGCCCCTTCAGAGCACGGTAATAAGAATTTGATAAATCATCAGCCAAAAATTAACTAGATGTCAAAACAATCTTTGGGAAGTGTGATGGATTAGGGGCGATAGTGGCAATTAATCTCCCAGCATGAGTTCACAGGAGAGACTGAGCGCCGGGAGATGGATAGGGGGGAGACCAAGGCCTCGCAAGGTCAGGACACTGCAGAAAGGAACGAGAGAGGGAGAGAGAGACGGAGAGAAGAAGAAAAAAAATTCCACTGAGTCGGCAATACCCAGGCCCCCGGCAGCCGAGGTAGAGGTCAGTCACATGCCTTTGAAAACCTTTCTGTCTCCAGCTGCTCTCTGTGATGAGGCAAGCACTTTTCTGCTCCCGCTAATAAATGCCACAAGCCAGCTCATGGGGTACAGCACACGGCTGGAGAGAGCCGCCGGGCCAGGCGGGCTTCGCGCGCGGGGCTGTACTCCTTTGTAAACAATAACAGGGGCGGCTGGAGGTGGCAGGATGCCGGAGGGGGAGCGGAGGGAGACAAATCCTTCTCTAATGTGTGAATTCATCCATACAAGGCCCGGCAGTGGGTGCGCGTGGCTTGACTAATTCTGCCTGAGCACGGGAGGGGAGAGTGCAGGAGGAAAGTGCCGCTACAGGCATAAATCCCCATCCAGCTGGCAAAACCACTTCCTCCATCTTCCACCTTGCGAGAAGGTTTGCGGCCCCGTCAGAAGCAGCAGAGGCAGCGGCAGCGCTCCCTGCCCCGGCACCCATCCAGCCGCAGCTCCCAGTGCCGGGCTGAGGTCCGCAGGACCCCTCTGGCCACACGACGGAGAGCCGCGAGGAGGGAAGGGCTTGCGGAGTGGCACAGCCGGGCCACCTCGGGCTAGGTCCGTAGCTGCTGGTGTGCGAGCCTTAGGAAGAAACCGTTCACTGGACCGGCGGAGGTGAAGGGGAAGCAATTCTGCTGTCCAGCTCCTGCGACGCAGCAGGCGAGCCGGGCCAGCGCAGGTGTCAGCTGCCACAGCCGCCACGGGCAGAGGTGTGAGCTGCAAAGTGAATCACGGAGCTTCGCGCTGGAAGGAGAACAACTTGCACCGTTGCAAAAATTTCAACTAAGGGATGTACAAAACCTGCAAGGTTCAGATCGGCCTTCCAGAGCTCCCAGAAAGGACTTTACGTTGATGTTGTGCATAAAACATTGTCAGAATCTGTGATCTCTTTGCAGCCTCAGAGACAACCCAACAAATAGCAGCGGTCTGTAAGCCTTTCCATGGCACCTACGCAGTGCCTGGGGCTAGGGATGAAGGAAGAGGAACAGGGTGAAAGGCGTCCAAGCTCCGCTCCTCCAGCACAGCCTTTGACGCACAGGGTGGCTGCGACAAAGCAGACCGGCTCAATGTGCCTCAGTTTCCCTTAGTTTGCAGTGCAGGTTTGCTGCTGCACGGAGTTTAACCCATCAGGGTTGGGAAGTGTCCTGGGACACCCAGAGGACCAGGTGAGAGGGTTACGTACCATGTTAACAAGATAAACCTTGCAGAGGTGCATCGAGGGCGTTTCTCCGCCACAGCTTCCAGGAGTCATTTCTTAAAAGCCTGTACATCCCTCCTTTCCCTCCCTTCCACTCTAGGTAGGTTTTTATCTTTACCTGCGCTGATTACTTTTGCATCTTTTATCCTAACAGCAGCATGGGCTCCCAGCTCAAGTGAAGCATTGTACGAATGAAAATATCCACCATGAGTCAGCCACTGCTTCGCTATTTTGCTGCCCTAGGCAATTGCTTGCTCTGCTGGTGTTGCATAGCTAACCTAGCGCAGCAGCTACTCCCCGCTCTCCTTTCCCATTATGTCCAGCCCTCGGTAATTATGCGTACAACAGCATCTCTGCTCGCAACACGGATCCGTGCTGGCAGGACTTTTTGACCAGCGTCAGCTGGGCCAGAGCCAGCAATTCTGTGCACGAGGGGTGGTGGCATACGCTGCCAGTCTTGCCCGATTTATGCTCTTCTTTCTTTGCACAAAATCTGTCACCCGGAATCCTTTGCAATCCAAACAGGAAAAAAAGAAAAAGGGCGATGAAAGAAAAGAAAGAGTCAGGCAATCGCCTGGCAGAGCTTCTGCTGACTTCTCACGCTTTGCACTGGGCCTCGGGGCATGGAGCTCCCAGTGACATTTCTCCCAGCAAACGCAGAGCCCGACACATACTCAGGATCGCACCAGCCAGTCAGGGTGACACCGGGCGCACGGACAGGCCCACAGCTGGCTTTTTTAGGAGTGACAGCGACCACAAGAAAATAAATAATTGGCCTGGATCCTCTGAGCCACACTACTGCTGTTCTCCGTTTCATCACTCTGAGGCTTGCAATCCTTTCCTGAGCTGTTTAGCATCTCTCCTCACATTTTCACTGCTGGAGCACTGTTGGCTTTGATACGCACTGTGCTCTTCCCCTCAAGCGACAAGGAACAAATGTTCATGCAACACAGAAAGCGTCCGTGGGGCGAGGAAGGAGAGCCTAAGACTTACTGAAAACGTCTGCGGCTTCTTGCTTTCACCACTGGCTGTCTTCCCACTCCAGGCAGGGTAAGGGGACCAGGAAGCAGCAGCCAGGGACAGCGTCTTGGCTCACCAAAGGTTCCTCCACCATCGCCCTGGCACCAGCTAAAAGGACAGACAGGCTTTGCTGCTGACAACCCAAGGGCCGCCAAGGTTGATAAGGAATGCAAGAAGTGGGCAGAGCATCTAGCAGCAGGGAGGAGCTCAGCATAGTCCCGATCACTGCAGTCATGACCTGAAAGCCTCTCAGATGGGACAGTAGCACATGCAAGCGATATTTTGAACCTGAGTTGTAAAAGAGGAGCTTGGAATTAGAAGTGGTTGTGAAGTGAAACCAGAAGCGGGAGCACCAGCAAAGCAAGATCTGACAGGCAGCGTGAGCTGTGCTCCAGCAAGCTGTTAGCTCTCCTGTCTCATCTCACTAGAGGTGCTGTTTATGGACTGAGAAGATAAAGACTCAAGATGCAGCTGTGGCAGCATCGCTGTCAAACTTACCCTGTTTGCATTGGCGTGGCACACAGATCCAGTCATGCCAGAGACTCCACTACACTGGATACTCTACAACCACAGTGCTAGATACATTCCTTTTCCTGAAGAAATTAAAGTCCACAGGAGGTTGCAAACATTGGCAACAGCAATTTTTATTCTTTGATTGGATGCCTCAGGGCCAAATACTGTTGTCACTACTGTAGGGTATGGGGTCAAGCCACTGAAGTAAAGAGAATTAATTCAGATTTATGCATTTCAAATAAATGGGTTGCTAGTGTCTTGAAACAGAGGTGGTACGGCAACCCAGCTTAGAGGGACCATTACTTCTCCTCGCTTGCAATGCACAACATGCTCTGCAGCTGTCTCGGGGATGTTGCAGTGAGAAAGTCATTGGCTTCTCCATTAAGATAAAGCAAAATATTTGCTGCGGTCACCTGAACGTGCATATCCAGCTCAGTAATGTCTGCCACTAAAATCTGCGAGTCATTTATTTACTGAAGTGCAGTTAGCACAGCAGCAGTGTGTAGTTTTCCCTTCTCCATCTAATTTTGCTGCTATGTTAATGGAAACTCAGTTATAGAACAGGACTCGCTCATTATTAGTCGCTGTTAGAGGCTAAGGATAAGCCTCCATTAGCTCTGATTGCTTTGCTCCTGTGTATTCATACTGTTGATAACACCTTCCTTAAATATTTGCATCCTCAAGAAGCAGCCTTTTTTTTTTTTTTTTTTAATCTTATTGCATCTTTCATGACTTTTCCCTGGGTTGCTCACACAGTTTTGTGTAAGAGACAAACGCCTGGCAAATGTTTGGATACTGCTGGCTGCTTGGCACATATCAATGTCAGAAAGATTTCTTGGGGGCGGGGGGGGGGGCATGGGGAAAAGAAGAAAAAACCCACCCAGCTGGAACACTTTCCCAGAATGCCTGTCTCTTCTCAAGACAGACAAGGCTTGGATAGAACAGATGTTTCCACCCAAAAGCAGATGTGAAGATGTTACTTTCCCAGGGAGGAAATGTGGTGGGGTTTATTATTAACCAACAGTCCCCATATGACAGCTTCCCTTGACCAACAGTTGGAAAATCTGGAAAAAACACAGTCCTGTAATCCAAGTGGTGGCAGGAAATAGCCAGCCCTGACGGACTCGGTTGATTTATTATTATTAATTACAACCCGGAAATGACCAACAACATCTGGGAGAGCCAAATGTGGAAGAGAAATAAAACCTGAGCAAAGGGGCCAAATTTTTTATTCCATGATGGGGTTCACGCGATGCTAAACTTCAGGAACAGCAGCTGCGAAGTCGGTCTGAGCAGCCTCTGTAGGACAGCCGAAAGGAAGGTCCGGTAGCGCAGCAACCAACAGAGCAAGGCGCAATCCCGTACCACACACGGAGCGTAACGCGGAGCAAGAGGCAGCCCTAAAAGCAGAAGCGCTGGAGTTGCACGAGCACAACGCTGAGCCTCAAAAAGCGGTGCCTGTTAAAGCCAGATTGGGAGCTGTGTCACACCAGGGCACAACCGGTTTCCCCGCGCAGCACTGCGCGGTACCATGCGCGTACAGCCGAGCTGGCCCGCGGATTCCTGCGGCACTGCAGCTACACGACGTTAACGTGCTGTAACTCAACGGAGGGAAAACAGGCAATAGAATGAGAAGAAAGTTCAGACCAAACCAAACCAAACACAGCCATAAAGAATCCATCAGAGAAACAATAGCAAAGTATTTCAACAAAAGAACAAAAAGTAAAATAGATTTTCAAGATGTAAAGCATTTGAAAAATGACCAAATCTCTAGTGATGGGAAGGTACAATAGACAGCTAACTAGGTCTAGAAAGCTTAGTGCAGTGTGGTTACCAGTTCAGAACTGGAACGAAAATAAACCAGCAGCGCACTGAAGGCTGATCAAAAGCAAGAGAGTCTGTGATAGGTAACACAGAGACATGTGCAAGTTGCTTTACAGTTGTACGGAAAAAGGAATTGTGAACGGAGTATTTCGAGCATCAGCGGGCCGCCGCGAGCCGTGTGTCAACACAGGAGCAGCATCGCTGGTGCTCCTGCTCGTGTAACCAGGTTGGGTCTTTCCTGCGTCACCCTGCCCGAGGTGGCTGCAGACACTGCTCTGTGCCACCGTGCTCTGTGCCTGACACCAGCACGCGGGTGTGAAGGGGACCCGCCATCACTATTTGAGCAAACAGGGTATCCAGCTACTCAGAATTTGGCAGGTGCACACACGTTTTGCTGAACTGAGAGGCCGGTTCAGCTTTACTAAAAGCTTTGGATTTCTTTAGTCCTTTTAGTCTATAGAACTTCGACACTTCCAGATTTTAAAATAAACATCGACTCAACCATTACCACTGCTAGTGTAAAATAAGACATTCGCCGCTTCTCTGCTGACAGCCCCACCTAAGGCCCCACGACCACTTTCCCACCAGGTACCGGAGAGCGCAGGCTCCCTGACACGCACGCACGCCAGCTGTGGTTAACCCACAACCTGAGAGCTCGTAAAACATCTGTTTATATTTTCAGAGCAGTATTAACATTGTCAGACCATGGCAAATCTGCTTAATTTTAATAGACGTATGTATAATACACAAGCCAAAATACACTTAAAATGGGACATGTCAGAAAATAAACAACTATTAACTAATGAAATATAAAGGAAGTTAGTTCTTGCACTTTCTCTCTCCCACACACATCCCCTGCAGCCACGGTTCAGTCGTCATCTCCTCGTGACTCCCCACTGCAGCCTCACACCCAAGAACTTCTACAGAAAAATAAAGACGCCTCTTCTAAGTGTGCTGAGACAGCACGGGCGGGAGCACAGAGAAACAGCGAGGTCTCTGCCTGCGGGTGCGTTTTCAGCATCAGCACTGCTTTAACGGTCAGGATCTCAGCCCCTTTCTAAGGAATTTAAAANTGGCATTCACGTGAAGAATCCCCTAAACACTTAGAGAACAGTTCTGGTGGCAGAATGATGACAGAGCATCGCTTTGGACGCACGGGCTGGAGGAGGCGTTACAAAGCCTGGGTTTCAGTTGTGCAGTCTGTGGTAGTCATGCTGGGAACCTGGAACCTCGGCTCACTTAAAGCTCTTTTCCCATGTCAGAATGGGGGAAAGAGACTTTATGCACCAGGACCGACATCTCTGAACATCCCTGATGTTAAGGTTGATTGCATCTTCTTTGGGGGTTTTCAAGTTCCTTCTTACTGGGGAGTAACAGTCCCATCCTTAGATTCACCATACCCTCCCTACCTCTACAGATATATTTGTAGAAATTGAACCTGAACAGGTTATTTCCACCTCTGCCCTTTTCCTTAATTTATTATGTAAGGTATATACTGCAGAAACCAACTGCATGGAGGTGAGGAGAAGTGCCCCATAATTGAGAACAATACCTCCAAGGGGCTTTTCCAATGAGGTGCAGATTTCTCTGGCATACATTTTCAGAGCTGAAGTCAGTATAATGAAGTCCAGAACTTTTAGGTTTCCCCTTTAATATATCCATCATGTCTAGATCCATTATTGACATGTTGACTTTCTTGTTTCTGATTTAAGCTGCCAGACTCAGTAAAATTGCCTTGACAGCTTTAGCATTTGTGGCAGAACACTGACATGATGTTACTTACAGCTAATTAAAGTTGAGAGCATAATAAACAATCTCAGGATCCTAGCAACCTAATTTCCTCGGGTATTGAGTTTGCTGGATCTTGACCCGAGTTCTTTGAAGCTCCAGCAAGTTCTGAGGCTGACCTCCCTGCTCCGTAAGCGCTGGCTTTGGAAATCAGGGTGCCTTTTGTCCCAGGTGGATAACACCAAGGACACACGGGGCCAGCCTGTCCAGGGAAACGGTGAGCGATGGGGAGAGACAGGGATGTGCAACTGCCGAGGAAACGGGGAGCCAAGATGCTGGAAGTGGGTTTCTAAGGCCATTTCACTGAGGAGAAACGGGCCGATGGGTTACAGCTAATTAGCAACGGGATGAAAGCAAGCAAAGGAAAACGTAGACTGATTACCAGGAAATCTTTCCTACTGGTGAGCTCTGTTAGACTGCAAAATACTCTCTCAAGGGAAGCAGCGCAAACCACATTGCTGGAGTCATCCACAAGTGGCTGGACAAAGCACGGCAGCAGGGAGCGCTGGGAAAGGCAGGCATTTTGGGCAGGAACACGAGTGCTAACAAGGCGACCTCATAGAAGCAGGTTTTCTATTCCTAGTCCATAAGGTCTTGGAAATTTTACTTGCATCAGTTCAATTCTCCTCTCCCACACCGTCTCAAACGCAGCTTGTTTTCCATAGGAGTGCCTGTCGCAGTGGGAAATTACATACTCACAAAATAGAAAGATCAGTTCAGTCAAGGGCAAAATTTCACCTTTTCTTCTGATGAGCATGTTTCTGTTATTTATTTTGTTGTGACAACAAAAGAATAGAACTTGCCATACTCAAATCAGATTCTTAGAGCTGACTCAGCCAGCAAAATCAGCATTTTTTTTTTTCTTCTCTGCAGTGAATCAAAAATCACTGCTCAACTTGTGCAGAATCAACTGAAATTTGAGGTGAATTAAATCCAAAATCTCCCTCTGTTCCTACAAGTGACTGACATGCCTTCTTTATTGCCAGTTTCTTGAGTGCTATTGGACTGATTTCTCCCACTTCCACTGTATCTCCTCATCCTGCAAAGTAGGGCAACAACATTTCACATCTCTTTTGTGAAGACTTAAATGCAGTGCAAGCGACACCCTCACTGTGAGTCGAGCCACTGTAAGCCATCAGAGCAAACAAAAGTTAAGTTGTATTAAGTTAAATCTCAATGAAAAATGTTCTAGTTCAAGCATGTTATCTTGCATTTGTGCATATGAAGAAGAGCAACTGCTGAAGTCACAGTAAGATGATGATGATGATGCATCTGATGTGTCAATAGATAATTTTTAATTGATTTACTAAACCAGTACAAAGGCTGTGGTGGTGTTCTTCATCTCTTAATTCAGCTTAAAACAGCCTAAAACTGAACCTCATGTTCACACAATGGTTTACTGTGTTTAGAGTGGTTTCAAGACCACTATTCTTAAAAAGACAAAACTTCTGGGCACAGACAAGGCCCCAGAGATAAACCAGAGCAGGTGTGTATCGTAAGAGAGAGGATCTTTGAGTCCAAGCCATTGCTTGCAGGTACCCTGGTGCACGCGTAGGATCTCCAGGGATGCCAAGAACTTAATTCATCTCTGTGGAACCACTCCAGGTTTGCACTCACAGGACAAAAATAGTATTTTACACTTTGGCCAATGCTGAACTGTCTCTGGGTTTTGCAAATCTCCCCCGTTCTTCATTTTCACATGCAGGGCAGGCTTACTGCAGCATGCACTTCGCCGTGGGCTGCACCTGAGCGCAGGGAGCAAGAGAACCATGACGTTTCTAGCCTGTGGCTTCAGCTTGGAGGATGAAGTTTGTAAAACAAAGAGTAAATAGCCCCGTGCTTGGGTCCACCCTTAACAGTTATTTACCAAAAAGGAGTCTGTGCTGAGTCCCACAGCTGGGTGTCACGGCAGAGCCATGCATGGGAAGAAAGCAGAGAGTAATTACTGACCCAGTGAAGTGAAAAGCTTGGGGGTTAACATGTCTCAGGGCAGAACATCTCCCCAGGCCTCTTGTGAAGACCAACGACCTCACCCCCAAACAGCACTGGCTTGCTTGTTACTTCGTGGTTTGGGGAGGACTGAATTACTAAGACAGGGCTGGACATCCTGCCTCCTCCTGACTGGTGCTGGCATGAAGCGGGGAGGGGAGCTTTACTACCTGCCAGCCCGGCTTGGAGCAGCCGCTGCTATGAAAGCGCTGCAAGGGGAAGAAGCCTTTCGCAAAGGTGACAGTGGGGGCAAGGAAGGAAAGACACTGCAGGAGGAATGGCTCTCTGCTCCTGGAAAACGAGCTGTGGATCCAAGCCTCCCAGCCGTCCCTTCCCAGGAGCCAGGGGAGGCAGCGTGGGCTGGCCCTGAGTCTGGAGATGCAGAAGAGACGGCTGCTCGCAGCGTTCGCTCCCTTTCAAATTTCCCTTTTTCGTCCTCCCCGTTTCCTGGTGTTTCATGAACGCTAGACTTCGTTTCAGTTTGCCGGCTCCACACCGTCCTTTTTAGCAGGTATACACAGAATGGATGGTAGAGGGACAGCAAAGGAAAAGGAGCTTTCATATTTCCCAAATCCCATGCCAAACCCCCAAACTTCCCAAATCCTCACGGGCTGCACCCTTCCCTGTCTCCAGAGCAATTAATGCAGCCACTCCACTGAATTCACAGCAGGGGAAAAACAAAACCAACCACAACCACCCAAAAAAACCCAACTCTTGGATGAAGGACGCCTGCAAAACCCGCATTTCCTCCCTTTTGTCCTGGCTGGGGCTATTTTTTTTATTTATTTTTTTTTTTCCAGTTCCTGATCGTTCAGTCTCTTTATTCCTCACTTTCAGACTCTTGTTCGCTTCCAGCTGGGCTGTGTGTGTGCTTCAGGGATCCAGTGGGAAAGGTGGTGCGCAGTGACCCCCAGTCATTAATCAAGCTGCCTAAGCCGGGGCCTTTTCACAGCCAGAGCCTGATTATTGGCTCTTGGGAGCTGCGTAATAAAACGACAAGGGGAGTGAGTCTATTTCCTGCCGCCAAACTGCTGACATTAATTCACACTGGGGGGCTCGGGGAAGGCAGCGGGAGGGGGAGAGAAGGAAAAGAGAATCTGTCTGGGCAAGTCAACGCCGCAGGATCAGCGTGCCGCTGCCCAGCTGCTGCGTGCATGTGTGCGAACAGGCGTGGAACGGCGCGGGTGTGTTCACGTATGCGCTAACCGCCCTGCGTAGCGGAGTATAGCAGTTTGGTGAAAAATCCAGTCTTAGAAAATACGAGGCAAAACCCTGGTCCAAACCCGGGATCCAACTCTTGGTCCTCCATTACTTGGGAGGTCCAGATCCGGTCTGTAGCTGCTTCCTTGATCTAGACTGATATTCACACTGCTACATCTAAAAAGCTCTTTTTTTTTTTTTTTTTTTTCCCCCTTAATTAATGGTAGGCCTTAAAAGCCAGCAAGAAAATTAGGTCAACACTTATAAAAGTTGACACTTTAGCTCAGATGCCCAGTCTACGAAAACCTCAAACAAAATAGCTATCACCACACTCATTTTGACTTCAGACTACCAGGGTGGGGGGGGTTTCCTCTCTCGGCGGTCCACTGTGGCTGCAGAAAGCCTTGTTCCCAAATGCCTGCCACACTTCCAGGGATGACAGGAATCCATCCTAACAGTTAGGAAAAAACAAAACAAAGCCCCACACAACTACCACAAGGTCAACACTGGAAGTGTTTATAACTGAGATCCTAGAGTCCTTGTGTCTAGGAAAACTGGGTGATTGCATCCTGACATTCCTAGTGCCGAGGAACAAACCGAACGGGAAGTACAACTGGTAACAATTTTCTAAAATTGCAGAAATTTCTTGTTCTTTTCTTTTTTTCTCAGTTAATAGTTCTTTTGTCCTGACTCTAGACACTTTGCTAATCAGTTTTTATCATATGGGAGCTATCAGCAGAGACAGTCAAGCCTGGGGATATGTAAAACCTTTCCATTGCCTGAAGGATCCAAGGAGACCTTTGACACTTGCCAAATTCCCTTGCAAGGGAAGGGTAAGGGAATAAAGTCAGAGCCAAAATCTGCAAAGTCATTTCTTCATTAGCCTTCAAATATAATCTTAATACTTCCCTCTGCTGATACCATGCTTTTATGGGGCTCCAACACCAGAGGACCTGTTTTGCAAAGACCACCACTTTGGCTCTATTTCTTGTAGACTAGTCACCCGTAGCCTAGCCCGGCTCTCCTGCCTCTCAGCTTGTTCACGGACGGCTGCCGGAGAGCCAAGCGTGGGGAGGTTCGGGGGCTGCTGCCAGCCGCCAGGTCAGCTGCTGGGATGTCAGCAGGCAACATGGCATGGGAATGGCAGCGAAAATAGAAATACCTCTGCTAGAACACTGACGGTTTTCTGGAGCGATGTCCTCTGAGACAACATTATTTTATCCGATCACTTTTAGTTGCACATATAGAACGTGCTTTGAGCCTGACTGATCTCTGACACAATCCTTACAATCAGTAATAACCTTGCAAAGAAGCAGAAAATACCCTCAACATTGCCTTCAGTGAGGGAAAACGGTCCCACAAGGTCTGCAAAGTGCAGATGTCTGCATGATGCATTGGGGAATCAAGTCTAAAATCTTTCCTGAAACATCCCATTAAGGATCAGAAATGTAAGTCTAAGGTTTTTTTTTTTTGCTTTGGCGGCAAGGACAACTTTTCTGGTTTAAGCAGGACCTGAATACATATATTCCTTCATCCTCCAGACAAAATACCCCACAAACCACAAAAACACACATGCACACACCCCACCACGTATGAAACCACGTGAGGGGCTGATAGGAGATACCACAGAAGCCTCTGCTCCCCCATCCAACTGGTCTTTTTCCTTTTCTATTGAAATCAATGGAACACGGAAACTGGGGAAACCAAACCGAGTCAATTGAAAGCAACAGAGCAGAACCCCACCGCTGCGCGTTGGTAGAGCTGAATTGCCTTTGATGGAGTCACACCACTCTGCAGCGTCGGAGAGCCTCGTGCGTCACTGATTATCAAGTACATTGATTCTCAGAGAGTACGTAACCAAGCCCACGACTCGGTCCCCAGACCTGCAACGCAATGGTTGGACCAGCAAACTCCCAGCAGCCAGTGCTGCTAGCGTCAGGCTGGTACGGAAAGCAGCCAGTAAATCAAGGTGTGCAAAGGAAATAGTATCATTAATTCTCACGTGTGCATCTGAGCAAGAAGTGCCTGATAAAAAAAGACCCATTTGCCATTGCAACTATATCAAACCTTCTACAAAAAGTCACTTTGAGGTCACTGTTTTTGTCCAGTATTTCAATACATTAAATGCAATTACTTCATTGTTGATTTACCTGTCATTAGAGGCATGTGTTTGAACATGATTTATTGAGTGAGTTTTGTGCCAGTTGACTTGCAATAGATTGCACAATATTCAAAAAGGCTCATTTGCTTGGCATTACATTAGAAGCAGGGTGATTGCAACACAAAGCAATGTAAATGAGTTCTGAGAGGCTCCATCATTCATGTTGTCATGTACTGAATCCTATTATTATTTATTACCATAATTGTACTGTGTTTCCTGGGGCGATAAATTAGGACTGATGGGTCCCGCTGACAGCCAAGGACTGGACTCGCTCTATATAATTTAATAGGGATACTGTTGGATCTCTGCTTGGAGGAGACTTAGGGAGGAATTTAGTAACTAAGCAAAATCTTTTCTTAAAAAAATTAAAAATAAACTAAAAGCAGTGGGTTTTTTTTCCCCCCCTTTCTCCCTTGGCAGCAATTTAAGTCTTGATAAAAGCTGCAAAGGGAATGGGAGCACTCTGTCTTTCATAATAGGATTGTTAAAAAAAATCACTGCCCTGTGTCACAATCTGTTTTATGCTCCCTGCTGACAGGCAGCCTCACGACGGCTGGGAACAGAGGGACAGAGGATGACTTAACGGGATGGCAGCGACAGCTTCTGACCTCTAGCACACCAGCTCAAATCCAACCCACGACCGCAAGTAAAAGTTCTTCCTAACTGACGGCTGTGGGGAGTGAGTGAGGTTATCCCTACATCTCACGCACAAGCCTTCACAAAATGTCACCAGAACCCGCTTTTCCTGAAGTCTCACAAAAGAGGTTGCCGACCGGCCTGACAGATTTCACTTCTCACCGAGGGCGTCTTTCAAAGCTCAGCGAAAGACCACCGACCGCCGCCTCGGTTTGCACACCAGCACCCTCTTTCCAACGGGTTTGCAGCCAGTCTGAGGCACATGTTGGATCGGGAACTTGCTGTATTTCAGATCCTGAGGGTGTTTCAGGCATAAGTTTGATGGTCACCGCCCGGCTCAAGCCTGTTCTTTCTGCTGAACGCTTCTTCCCACGCCATTGAATTCTCAAGGCCTAATAACCCTTCCAGAGAGCAAACGTCGCACAAAGGTGACACCACAACTCCAAGCATATTTCGCAGCCGCTACATGTTGAATTTACTCCTTTTGCAAAACCAAGGAGGAGTCACAAAACTTAGCTCTTATTTTGTAATTCAACCAGCAAAAGCTTTCCGAGAGGGATGCCTACACTGGCAATAGCAAAGCCAGGACGGGGTTAGTCTGGGTTTGCTGTGTGTTAGTCTAGGCAGCCCGTGACACTCCTGTGAACCCTACTACTGTTTTATTCTTGGCCCAGCTGGGACACACGTTCCCCTGTTATTTAAATGAAAAGCCAAACACTTTTATATAAACTGATGATGAATGAAAACCGTGACCTTTCCCTCTTGTTTGAGCTTCGAATCAGAAAATAACAGTAAAACCAAGACAAGGGTGGGGCTTTCTTCCCCATGCCACAGGACTGGATTCCAAAGCACATAGGATACAGAGTCATGGCAAGATTTTCACTAGTGCTCACCTCACTGGCAGTGAAGTCCAGGACAGCTTTTAACAAAGCGCAGCATCTCACAGGCATGCAACACTTCGAGAACTTTGGGGAAACCTGGCTCTGGAGCTCTGCGTGCTGTAAACTGCTCTCCATGAGTGCAGAGCGCCAGCAGAAACCCATTGTGTGGCTCAAGTTTTACTAAAACCCTCAGAGGAAAATGGAAGTCGGTCTTCAGCAAAACGTAGACCCAGATTTTAGTCTGTAACTCCCGCAAGTCCCATTCTCCATTTATGCTATTTTGATACTAATGTTATTCTGCTGACATAGCCTGAGTAATTCTGGATTTACAGCAGGACGGGTCGATCAGAACCAGGGGCTGATTCAGCCCCAGCCGAGCACCATGCTCAGCCCTCCCCAGCAGAATGGGGAGGAGAACAGAAACAGAAAGGCAAACCTCGTGGGTTGGGGTAAGGACAGGTTACTGGGACGGCAAGGGGGAGGGGAACAATCAACAGCAGTACTGATAACAGAGGTTCACAATGGGTGATAACAGAAAACAATTTACCGATCCCACCATCGCCCAACCTGACACTCAGCCCATCCCGGAGCCACACGGAACCCGCCCCTCCCCGACTAGCCCCATTTTGTGGTGAGCATGACGTCACACGGATGGCATAGCCCCCGGCCAGCCTGGCTCACCTGGCCTGGCTCCTGGTGACATTCACTCTATCCTAGCCGCAGCCAGGACAGGGGCCCTTTCAGTAGCCTTTCATTGCAGAGTGATCTCACTAACTGCAGCGTTAGCCACCTTCGTGGTCGTCATTTCTGTAGCGTGCAATGCATGAGGACTCCAGAAACTCGCTGGCCGTGCAGCAGGTACCCAATTCTTCTCGTTCACAACTAATGGGACTGCAAAGTGTCCTGTTTACTCTGTAAATTAGGAACTTTTCTTAGAGGTTCTTTGGATTTTTGATACTATTTAGTTTGTGACCACGTTAATGTGAAGAGTTAACCCTCAAAGTGTCTTCTTACCGTGATGAAACCCCTAGTTAAGCTTCATTCTCGAAGTTGAGAAACATGAGAGTGAAGGATTTCTGGCCTTGAACTGGAGCTTTGAGCGTTGCTTCCAGAAACAGATTTCTGTGCCATGCTCATTCCCCAGCTATAGTAATGCTTATTCACCCTATAGGATTGGGACTGACATTCATTAGCCAAATTAGGAAGTTATTAAGGCCAAGAAGATGCAAGTGCTGTATTAGTATTGCTGCTGTTTTTAATGAATGCATCCTTGCTTAAAACAAAGAGAACGAACTGCATAAACCCCTGCAGCAACGTTCTGCCCTTAGAGCTAATGGACAAGGATCCAGCTGCTGCAGATACAGAGAGAGCAGGAGCAGATTAGCCGTTGGAAAGAAGCAAAAGCTTGCATTTCCCGAACAAAACCATGCGAAGCACTGTAAGGGGGCTGTTTGCAAAGCTATCAAGGAACCTATAAGCAGGATAAGGGAAACAGGGAGAAGCACGCCCCAGGTTCTGGTATCCAGATTAAGATTCAACAACAAAGTTCTTCTTTGCATGCTTTTAAACACCACCAATACTCAATCTTTCTAGTACACTTCTTGTAAAGATACTCAGAGCTGCAGAACCTCAGAACAGTTGGAGTAGAACAGGTTAATGGTCCCTACAGTCCTGTATGTTGTATTTGTGAGCAACCAAATGTCCATAAATCCTCCTAGTGGACAATTTTATGGAATAATCAACACATCAAGGATATTTCCCTCTAACCTTTCCTGAGTTAGTGACTGGCTTATGCCCCGAGGCATGAGAGCTTATTGACTGGATTCATCTCTTGCTCAAGTCAATAGATATCTGTCAATTCAGGTCAATTCAAATGAGATTTTATTGACAGGAGAAGCTACACAAAATGTTGCCAAAGTGTGAGAAAATGACAGCACACCCCTACCTTTCCTGAGCCATCTGTCAGAGATAGATACAACCTGCATTGTTTTTTTACAGAGAGACCTACTCACAGCTTCGTCAAATAGAAATTGTCCTTGATTTAGCTTCATTGACTTAATTGAGCTGAGCTATGCTAAGCATAAACAAGATCCATCCTGTTTCTCTATGGACACCATCCGAAGTAGCATGAGTGCATTAAAAGGCCGAGGTTGCAAACCCATAATTATGTTAGAAAGAGGGCAATATAGATATCCTTCTGCCAGAGAGCACTAAGCAGTGGCCACGGACACAGAAAACACAGCCAAGGCTGCACCTACAGCTGTTAGACTATCAGCATCCCTGTTTCCCCCTCCCTGCCGATCGCTGCTCCAGCTCATATTCTGTCTACCCCACGCAGACATATGAAACTTGTCACTCAGACATCAAAGGCACTTTTTGCTCACCCTTTCTCAGCGGTGACACATTTTTGGCCAAGCACATCACATTAATAGAACTTGCTGTCAAACAAGAAGGCTTTCAAACAATGGAAGGATTGTACACTGTGTGGCATGGCTGATGGGCAGATCACCAGGTAATGTGATGCAAGAGCTATAAAATACCTCAAAGACACACATAAAATAACCACAGAGCCGAGTTTTGAAGAGAGCCTTGTGGTTTGTAGAGTTGTTTTTTTTTTTAGGTAAAAATTTTGGAACAGACCCTGGCATCGGACTTGACTGGGTTTCCAAACCTAGGTTTAGTTTAGCACGCACATTTCCTTAAGCGGTGCAGTGTTTCCTTGTCTTCTCCGGTGCCTCCTTCCTTGCACATACTCCCCATCCTTCATTTCATTACTGGAGCCAAATTATAGGCCAAGTTCATCTGGCCTCATAGAACCAAGGAAAGTATTTAAAACATACCCCGTTGCACTGTGAGCTGAGCAAAACCAGCCTGCTGCTCACTAGCACTTTCCACCATAACGCAAAAAAGGCTTTTCTTTGCCTGACACTATTCACGTTGTGGTTCAGCCCCAGGAGGAGGATCGGGGACAGCCTCTTTGCAGCAGAGACAGGGCGAGCGCAGGGCACGCACCTGAACCAGCATCCACAAGGACGTGCCCCCGAGACCTCTAGTGCTCGAGGTGATGATAATGACAACTTGGCGTTGGAGTAATTGTGATGAGTCTTATATAAATCATTGATAAGCTAACAAATATCAAGAAATAGCATAAGGAGAGAGAAGGAGAAAGAAAACTATGCACACGACTGTAACCCCAACTCAATCCAGCACCTAGCCAGGTAGGTGACCCCAAAGGGTTTTATTTCTCCCCGAGTCTCTAAAAAAAAGCCAGCAGCTCTTGCAGCTGTGGTGGGGAGCGTCCGGACAGCACACGCTGGGCCACCAGCACTCAAGCCACTGCAAGAAATTCCTACACGCTTGTCAAGCCTGTATGAAAATTATCCAAGTGTTGTGGAGGTTGGATCTTGCTTCAAGGCACAGAAGTGCAGGAAACAGGCACGGCGCTGCCTTGTGCCAGGGAGAGCGCTGGCAAGCTCTAGTGCTGGATGGCGGCAGTCACGTCAGGCTGGGATCTGCTGCACGCCTTTCAAGGACAAAGCATCACCCCTCTCTCTTCCTCCGGCACTGAGGGAGCAAGGGAGAGCCCCGCACCACTCAGTTTCTGTTCTAGTCAAGATGACAGGGATAGGTCAGAGCAATTGAAGCCACCTTTGGCTTTAGCCGTGCATCCATTAGCTTGGGAAGGGGGTCTGGCCCTTAGCGACCTGGCCTGGATTTAAATCCGTGACCTAGCAATCAAAGGCTGCACACTCCATTAGCCACCTAGACTGTCTCCTGAAGGGATGTTTTGTGCAGCTTTGGTGAACTCTCGTAATCTATACATCCTTCCACGTCTCCAGGAATATTACTGTGATACAAAGTATGACTGACTAGAGAGATGAAGATATTAAGCATGTGTCTTTGTCAGTTATGGCCATTATCATTAGCAGACTAGCTCCTATTCCCTATATATTCCTTTTAGAACCGTTTACAGCTGAAACATTTTTAATGGCTCGATGAATATGAATGCAACATTTATAACCATTTACACATATGAGACTTTGGGGCACATCCATCTTTCATTGCAGGCACATAACCTCCCATTACCGCACTGTCACACTGAAGAGTGAGTGGGGAGAAGAGGACCCCACTTTGTAGTGAAAGATGAGGACATTATTTCTGCCTGTTTTGTACAACACATGTTCAGAAATCTCCCTTATTGTCATCACAGACTTCTCTCCCCAGTCATGCACTTATTTAGACTCTTTATACTTTCATTAACAAAGGAAAAATGCAGGCCGTTACATCTGTTAGCAGACATAATTTTAGACAAATACAACTTCTTATCAAATAAGCCTGCAATAAATGTTTCATGAACAGAACCCTTCAATAGAACTCCCAACACTAATTTAATGAGAAGTATCAAATGAATTTTTTTTTTATTCTGATATCTCCCCTGAGACAAATGATACTTTGCAGGCCTATTTTTAACAAATGAATTATTGACTTAAACTGGCACAATTAATCACAATATAATGGGATCAGGGGATGTTAGAGGCTCATTCAGCACGGCAGATGATGAGTACTGACTCTTCCAAGAAATGAGGCTCTTTAATCACTCCCAGATTAACAGCTACATGCTTTCAAATTTCAATCACAGGGAACTGGCAGTGTGGAATGAAAAGGGCTCACTCCAGCAAGAAGTAAGAAAGCAGGAGGATTTCTTACCCCAGGAGAGTCCTGGTGCTCACTGTGCCAGAAACAGGCACCCACCTTCCCTTGGGACAGGACAGGATCTAAATCACGCTGCGGTTCCAGGAGTTCTTCCTTCCAGGCTCTGTCAGGTGAGAATTTGGTTTCAGGAGGACAGAGCATGCTTGCAACCCATCAGGATGTTTAACACCTGCCCTTAAGGACTCAATTGAAAAAGCCTCCTCACTAATCCTCTCCTTATTAGGGTAACTGTTCTCTGAAGTTTTTGCACCTTCCTGCAAAAGGTGCTACTACATCACGTCATGTATACTAAAGCTGCTGGTTTGGAGTTTGGTGGGCTTGTTTTGTTGGTTTTTTGTTTTGTTTTGTTTTTTTTTCTTTTCTTATTTTCTTTGGTCAGCTCCATAGGCTTAGAAAGACATTTCTATGAATTCCAAGGCTTCTCCCCTACCCACAACACCAGAACTGGGTTCTTTCTGCCCCCAGTCCTGCATCCGAGTGCATCCAAACTCCGCAGGCAGCGGGGCCACAAGCAGATCTAGCACTCTCTCCTTGCGCTTCCTACAGTTCATAAACCAAGGATCTGTCCCTTACATTTAGTGGAGGCCTCACGTTATGAGCTAGCAAAGCACTTTGGACAAGACATTCAGCATAGATTATATCATCTCTGGTAACGTGGGGGACCTTTTACTCTGCAGAGCAGTTACCTGAATATTTTCCTTTTTCTGTCTTCAAAGGCTACAGTTCCATGTTTTCCTACCTCAGAGCACAAAGCTTTCTGCAACCCTCCTGAGGTGCATTAACCCCCAGAACCAGCGCAGAGAAGAGCAGGCTGCTAGTTGCTCCCAGCGTTAGTACTACCCAATCCCAAATGGTAGCCCCCAGTTAAGACCTCATACCTCTGGGCAAAGAACTCTTACAATGGGCACCCAACCCAGGTGCATGAGAACAAGCTTGGATCTTAAACCCCTTACTAACTTTTGTGGGACGGAGAAGTGCCAGGTAATGCTATTTAAGCATTTGCAGCAGAGGTCTGTGTGTTCTGTGCACCAGCACCCTGCAAAAGGTATTGCAAACGGGGTATTCACCCCGGGGTGAAATGCATTGCCAATTCATCCCCTTGGCTGGGTGTGAACTCTTGCAATTGCCCAGATACAGATCACAGCAAGAGCATTCCTCACACCGGGAATTTGGTGCAATTGTCTTGCCATGATCGGGACTGGCAATTCTTTCAGCTCCCCAGACAACATTCGACCCAATTAAAGAGTAACTCAGAAGCTTTTGTGACAAACAATAACAAAATAATAAGTATACAGATTAACTTTTAAAGGCAGAAATAGCGAAGGAAATGAGACAAAATTAACATCGAGGCAAACTGAATGCATGCTGAAGCTACATGGAAAGTCAAATACCATGTCTGCTTTACTTTGCTAGTCTTGAATTTAGGGTTCTGCCTTTTCTCAGCAACAGTTAGTGACATCTCAGACACCTCAAGCAGAGCTTTTTCCTTCAGCCTGTGCTGCTCAAGTTGCCTGCAATACCCTGAAATCTCACAGGAAAAAAGTCTCAATTTGACAAGAGACTAGGCAAGTAAATAACAGGTGAATAGATTCCCAGCAGCCAAGCTTCAAAACAAAAATGCATTTTTGTAATTTGCACTTATAAACAATTTTAAAAATCAGCTCCGTTCTAAATTGGAGAAAGGAAGCGATTTCCAGGGTGGACCACATGCATCATCTGGCCTTATATCCTGCCTTTGACAGTGACCTGCATCAAATGTCTCGGCAAAAGAATTCAAGAGACTTCATAGCAGGATGTTCAAAAAACAAAAGGAACTCCACAAACATGAGAACCGCACAACCCACATGGCAATCTCTTCCTGACCACTTAAAGTTATAAACAAATGCAAACCCTGAAACATATGCTTTAGCATTCCTTCAATACACATTTGATTACTGTTTAGTGTTATACCTCTATAAACTAACAATATTCAGATAAATATACCATCTCCCTTTGATTCACGGGCTGAAAACCAAACAAACTTCCTGGCTAGGGGTCGACGAAGGAAATAATTGGCTGCCTTTGAAATCATTGTCCAGAGGTGAATTTCATTGACACCGACACCAATGCTAATATTTGCGCTAAGGGCTATCAGAAAGAAAGTCTGATTTTTTTTTTTTTCAGGTTGGGATTCTGTGTTGGAGCTGATAGCAGGAAGAAATACTGAAGATGGTTTTCCCTCTGTGCAGGAGCCTTTTGCTCCCTCTATAACAAAAGGTATTTGCCAAGAGCGTTACGATACTGCATGGCTGCTTCCTAAGAAAATCTCCTAGTACTCTTTGCCTACTTGATGGACAACACTAGACTTTCAAACAAACCAAAACAGGACTTGGTGATACTAACAGCACAATACATTTAAAACTGCCAATATGGTAAAGATTAACCCTTTTCCCTCAACTTTGGATTTTACGTGAGAGCGTGTAACAGTCTCACTAGGATTTTACTGCGAGAGAAGCATCTAGATTACGTTCCTGATATATAACCACCTCCAAATATTTTGACAGGGAGAGGTGACAGTTTTCTGTCCACTTCAGTCCCGATTCTTGTTGAAGCTGAGTTCCCTAAAATGGGTTTGCTGCATTTACCACGTGGCTTTAACAGCTGCACGTCCTCAAGCAAGGAGGAAACACTGCAGCTCCCGTTATCCCTAAATTCACACAGAAATGGGAAACAGCTATTTGCAATGGAAAAGCAGTGGGAAAGAGACTGGGAAAGGTGGCAGATGTACCGGGCTGTGCCAGACTTTTTTCAACATGTCTCATTGTCTGCAAGGTAGAGCACAGAAATGGGGAACGGCAAGTGAAACCCGTTTGTGCTTAAACACGCCGAAGCTTTCTCAGAACCAGGGCTGCTCTCAGAAACGGGGGCCAGCTCCTGGGTCTCTAGCAGAGGTCTGGTAGCCAAAAAAACATTCTCCTCTTTATTTTAATTTATAGGCCTGTCAGAAAGTTAGAATTGATTGGGAAGAGGTCTTGTTTTACCTATGGTGGGAGGAAATAAGTGATGTTAGCAGCAACGCTGGGCACATTATCATCTGCTGGTTCCATTTAACAACTTCTCACAACATATGCAGTTTACATTATAGTATCCTGCACATGTAGTCTTTGGCTGAAAATATCCTCCAGAGCTCTGAATTTACGGTCATGCAAATACTCAGAGAGGCAAGAAGCAGGCATGCCAAAGAATGAAAAAGGAAAGCCTTCTTTGTTTCTGCTTCTAGGTCATGTTAACTCTAACTCTGCCATGCTTGCGCACAACAAGGATGCTGGTGTTTCAACCCCACACCCTCATCTTCTGCTATGGCAATTCCTCAAATACCAGCATCTTGCACAGATTTACTTGGCTTCCATGTGCAGCTGGAGCGGGGCCTCTGAGAAAAGATCTGCTTTCAGCCAAGCTGTCTTTTTCTCTCTCTGCAGGCCCGGCATAACAACAGGCCTCATTCTGCCATTATTCCTCCCAGTTCTGCATCCCCGGGGAGTCTCCTGAGCCCCAGCAGAGCCAGCACAGACCCTCCGGGCAGCAAATTAACCACTGGGGTCAAAACTCCACGAGCACAAAATAAGGAGTTTGTTCCTTATTGTTGCTATCCTTTCTCCTATTTTCTTTCTGACATAAGACTTCAGTGTGGCATAGGAGGAGGACTGAACACAATCTCTTTGTCCATCCTTTCAGCGTAACTAACTTTGCTCTCCGGCGCTGACCCAGGAAGCTGCTCTGTTGCTGTGCAACCTCCATCCCAAGGTCACTACCAATACACGGGGAGGATCCTGAGCTTATCAGCCCCTTCTTGCCCGGTTGATTAGCTTGGGCACAATTAAGCTGATTCTGGAGTTGTGGCCTCAACACGACGTTGGTGTCTTTGCACGGTGCTAGCCCGTGGCTGTAATTTTTGTCATAGTGGAACTGCAGGTTTAATGAAAGGAAAGAAAAACAAAAAGACGACGTTCAAAGACCTCCATTTCACGTTAGGGCACAAACAATATATATACAACCAATGCAGCAATCTGTCAGCTGTCGGCAAAAGCTTTGTGGGAAATTAATTTTCAAGTGCAATTTCAGTCGCCCGTTGATCTGATGCTGTGGAACAGTGGGGATGGATTGAACGGGAAGTGTACCTGTGTGTTTCCTCACTGCGTGCTTTTCACAGCAAAGATGCAGCCGACTACAAAATAAAAATGTATCTAAGAAATTTTACCTTCTTTGGAACCTTTTCCTAGGCTAGGCTGGACTGTTAGTTCAGGTAAATTAATATAGTTTCATGCACTTAGGAGGAGTAATCTCATTTTACACCCAAAGGTAACATGACCCTCTGTTCTGAGGAGCGCCTGCTTGGAACAGGAGGGTTAAAGCAGCCCAAAGTCACCAGGATTACCAGAAAAATGATAGCATTTGTCACCGACGGCCATACCCAGAGACTAGTTTTCCTTGCAAGTCCAGCGAAGCCATCCATCGCTGACGGTGGCAACGAAGCTCTGGGCATGGCCGCGTTCCTCGCTGTACCACCGAGTAAGAGCAGTAAATACAGCTATTTCCACTCCTGACTTCTGACTAACCAACACCATAAATTAGACCATCCCTTTTGGCTATACATATGTTAACTACAGTGCAGTTTGGTCACAACTACTGTACAGTGCTATTTTTTGAAAGATTTAATTACTCCTAATTTATATCAGGCAGAGCTGCACTTCGTATGTGAAGTACTTAGCACTGGCACTTTAATGTCATGCTTAATACACATTTTTAGAGCTCCGGTCATTAACTACACAATAGATTTGAGCCCTGGATTTACTATACAGCGCTCCAAGGCCTCACTGGGCTTTTGGAGGATGTTGCAGCAGTCTAATCAGTGTTGCCTCACATACAACGTACACTTGGTGTATAGGACATATACCCTATTTTACCCTATTTCTCAATTTTGGTATCGCCAGGTAACAGCAGCGCACCCCGAGGTGTGACATGGGGTTTACTTTTAAAGAGGGATTCTAAGCTTCAGCGGCCTGCAAGCTTTCAGCCAATATAAATCAGTGTGCTAAGAAATGAAAGTATGTTTGTGCTTCTTGGGAGTGTTTATTATTGCAACAGTTCAAAAATGAAATCTCATATTTGTGAGAAAAAATATGGTTGAAGTTGTTCCTGCATGGATAAAAGTGACCCACATTCCTACTTTCCTCTTAATTTTTTCATAAGCTGATTCATTCACTGCATGATATCACTACATGTTCATATCTTTATCAAAAACATTAATAAAATATTCACTTGTATTTGTTTACCAAAAATGCCTTTTATGGGAATGAAATATTTTTAAAATCTGCTCACTTATGTTTTTCACTGAGCAATATATTAAAAAAACAAAACATAATTTGTGTTGTTGAAACTTAAAGAATTTTGACAGCAGCAATGACTTGTTTTGCAAAAACTGTTCTTGGGGGGGGGGAAGCAACTCTTTCAAATTCCACAGTTTAATTATTTTAAAAAAAAACAGCCTGCTTCTGTGTTTGCTCATTGCTGAACACTGTGTGTCCTTGATGCCATCTGAACGCTGTAAAGACTTAAATATAAATGAACATATTAAATGGTGATTGCCAAGTTGTCTAAAATGGCCAGTTAGGACAAATTCCTTGAAACTCATGAACGCAATTCTTTTGCTTTCAAAGGTCTTGTCTACAGGTTACAGTGAGGAAAGCGGAGACCGACGGAGCCAAAGTCATACGGCAAAGCTCAGTGGTCAGATGAAGCTGCAGCAAGCTACAGACATGTTCTTCTGAAGCAGAGCAACCACACAGGGGTTTAATAGCCTTCAGCTTCTGTTTGTAATCTCGTACAATTAGTTACTCATGGCTCCCCATATAGACAGGCCCTAAGCTTACGTAGCAGCATATGGGTTGCATGAGTTGTAGCTACACAATCGAGTTGTTTACGTACCACTGGGAGCTGCTCAGGGCACCTGGGATGCCAGGACGGTGCCCTGTACTCATCGGTCTCAGGCCTCAAGGTGGGCATGCGGGATCCAACCCACCCATTTCGGCAGCAGCAGGACCTGGGTCTGTTCCCGTGTCTCAGAGCAGCTCCAGCGACACGGCTACCACAGATGGATGGTGCTGCGAGTGAGAGGTAACAGCTCATTTTCTGGGCTTTCTACAAAGCACATCTGTTCCTCATGCTCTTTTCTGATGGGAGTAAGTAGGACAGGGAAAGTTTTGCTACAGAAACTGCAATTACTCGTAGTGTGTGTTATTCATCTTTTGATTATTTATGAGAACATAATAACAGAACAACTGAGCAAACAAAGCCCCCCTCCCTTTACTCCTCCTCCAAACAAAGCAACGTAAGCAAGCGGACTGTGCTTATGAGCACTAGTTGGTTTTACAAACACACAGCCACTACTAAAAACCCAGGGAAAAATCCCACCTTTTCTGATTGACAGGTGCCACAGTGATCAATACGGGCAAAGCAAACAATTTGCAATCACTGCTCAAGTTGCTGTTACACAATTTCGGCAAAGGAAAGTCCCCGCGGCCGGTAGTGAGTGACACTGGCGTGATCTCTCGTTAATCAAACCACCCCGCACGTATCCTGCTCTTCCCAGAGCCAGCTGTCCCTCTGGGGCAGGCTGCGTGTGACTGGAGGGGGACGCAGCTCAGAAGAGATCAGTGAAGGATCAGGCATGGGGGACTCAAACTCATCTGCAAGCAGGTGTTAAGTGAATTCTTCCAAAAGGACAAGATTCATTCTTTTGCTGGCTTTGGGATGAATTAGCATGAATTCATAATCCATAAATCCTGGTGGCAGCCGAACAGCATCCCTCCTGTTGTTATTTATTTTGAGATTTTCACTGGGGCAATAGCTTTACGTTTGACATTTATATAGGTCACAGTGAGCTAATAGCCATCTGCCATCTGGGGACTTTTATAATGAACATTGCAGAAGACTATGAAACAATCTCTGGCATTTCCGATTTGAACATAAGCTGAAATAGGGTTGATCTTTACAATATGCTCTGCTGTCTCTCTTCAGGTTTGCATTAGTCATTTGCCTGGCCTTGCTACACACACACGCTTGCACATATGGGAAGTGGTGGGCTTCAGCATTTAGTACTATCAGTTAATCACCACACACGTGAAAAATACCCAATACCTTACATAGCTATAAAAGGCCCCCATTCACCTGAAAATTCTTAATGCATTTCAGAAATATTAATGACTCCCCAGCAGGGCAGGCACAAGGGACTCAGGTATAAAGCTGGCTTAACTATAGCACATAGACATGAAATCACTCCTGCAAGGTCACACAGCCTTCCCTTAGCATAACCTCACTGCCCTGTTCACCCAAAATACGTACCAGGCTGAACAATGAAATGCAAGAATGTGCAGAGGTGGAAAGTCCCCAGGAAACCAGACACAGGGACTGAGGTATAGCAGATGACTTCACTCCACCTCACCCTCAAGCCAGGGCAGCTGCCCCTGCCAGCCCTGGCTATTTATCAGTTACCTGAGGCATTCGGCCAAGTCACCCATGATGGAAATCAGCTGAGCCACCTCTACGGGGAAGGCTGGGTCATGCCCTCCCCTCAACCTGCAGCGGAGACGTGCCGGGAAAAATCCCCATGAGGGGTTTTTAGTGGTATGGAATATCCATAGCGTCGCCTCTTGATCGTTCCACAAGTGCTGTTGATACAATGGCCTCCAAGCTGCAGAGAGCAGGGAGCTGATCGTCCTCCGCTCCTGCCCCCACCGGCACAAGAGTGCCCATGGCGTAACCCACGGGCCCCTGCCCGGACAGGAGCCACAGCCGCCTGCCTGCTCCTCACCGGGATGATGCACGGAGGAGCACACGTCTTTCCTAGCACCTGGGTGCACTGTGCTACTACCGTCAGCTCTTGCAGATGGGGAATTGATGGAGGAAAAGATTAAATGACTCGCTGAATTGTGTAAGCCACCTACAAGAGTTGTGAGTGAACCCAGGTGTCCTGAATTTCAGGTCAGCACTTTAACTGCAAGGCGGCCCCTTCTCCCAGTCCCTACTTGCTGTTTATTTTAGGATACAAACGTGTGAAAGGACTGGATGTGCTCAGACAGATGAGAATATCCCATCTCAATTAGTCACTCTCCAAAAAGCCTCCTAGGGGGCCAGGCCTCCTTAATGCTGCATGTTCCTCCTGAGTTCCCCAAGCCTCAGCAGGCCTCGGGGTAATAAATTACATTTGTCTCTGCCTTAGCAGCAGCAGCCTGGCTGAATCCTCCTTTCCATGACTCAACTCATGATGAAATGCCTATTTCCTGGTGCTGAGATCTGTGAAAATTGGTCTTTTCAGCCTCCCTCCTGAGGGACGTGCCTCGGTGCAGCGGCCGGGGGCATCTTTGATCAGATGTGCTTTGCTCCCTTCCCTTTGCCCCCTGATACAGACGCCTGGTCCTGGGGTGTCACTTATTTGTATTATGTCTTTCAAGGACGACACACAGAGTGCGTTTGAAATCCAATCCCCTCTCGTGGGGCTGTGGGGATGAGAAAACGGGGAGATGCCTGAACACTGACCAGGTTTTGACCTGGTCCTACGAGGACTCAGGTTACACGAAACGCTGTGCTGGCTCTGATAAGCATAAATCTTTTGGGCTGCAACTTTTGCAAAGTTCAGCGGGTGACAGCTTAAATAACTTAATGCTCAGCTGCTGCCTACTAATGCTGACACGCAGTGGGGCGAGACGGGCTGGAGGGTGGCCTGGGAAGTCCAGCTCCCCCACTCCCACCACCGCCATGGCCGTTGTGCCCTACAGCGTGCTCTGGCTCTCCGTCCAGGTACAGCGGGTAGCCTTGGTGCGGTACAGCAGCCTTTTGTGGACTGTGAGGCTTCAGCTGATGACACCACTACAGCATGACTCCCCGACGCCTTGAGCCCCTCCTGGCTCCGGCATCAGCTGAGTTACGACCTGCCTTTCCTTGGCCTCGATCTAATGGAGTTACTTTGCACTGATGCTGCTGCAAACAGGCATAGCTTTGCCCGTGTCACCGACTCCCTTTCACAGACATCGCTGCAGACTCTGGTCCACGTGAGAGACATTTCATTACAATGGAAGGCATAAAAAGATAAATGCTGTAACAGCCTTATCTCTACCTCTTCCACCACATGCGTGCCGCCTTCGCCGCAACACAGGACATGCAACAATACACAATCAAGGCTGCGCTGTTAAACAGTGCTCATTCTTCTCAGCACCACTGGTAATACATAACAGAGCTCAGCCTGAGGAGTGCTTCTGGTATTGTTATTAATGCCCATGTCATAACTGCTTCCATAGGATTTCCATTACACCCAGGGATCAGAGTGTGCAGGAGGTGCCGGGAGCTCAGCCCAGGCCTGCTTTGCCCCAGCAGGATGTAAGACCCAGCTCTCTCTCTGAATTACGATGAGAGCAGGAGCAAGAGTGAAGTTTCACGTTGGTTCAGTTCAGGAGGGGGATCACCAAAGGGTACAACAGAAGAGAAATGAAAGCAGAGGGCTCATTCCTATTGCTGAGAATACACCTTTGCACCAGCCACATTAGTAAATTTACTTTTGCTTTGCCACTCGGTGCTTTCCTGCCTTGCTGTCTTGCTTCATCCCAAACGCGCAGCATAAAGGCAGCCCCTTGGTTCAGTGTCTGCACCCTGTTGTCTGCAGCCTCTGGGGACCTGCCTTGTCCCCATCTCTGTGCTCTGCGCTCCCTTCAAGCACCGACTCTTGCAATCTGATGTCAATCACAGCTATTTTAATGTGCTAACTTTCTAAATCCACGCTTGTGCTTACTTTAACAATATGCTGCTTTGATCGGTCTAATACAAGTAAAACTAACAAAAATGAGCCCCTTACCTCCCCTCCCCTCTCCTGAAGCAAACCTCACCAGGCCTCAGGCTTGTAAAACCAAAGCAATTGCAATCTTTAATTTTATTTCCTTTATTTTCAGGCTGTTAGGTGCTGGTTCTCATTAGGGACACTCAGAGCAGGAATAAAGCTATTTTAAATAAAAAACATGTTGAGCTTTAGGGGGAAAAAAAGGCACAACCTGATCGATTTAGAAGAAATTTCTTTTCAACTAATGTTGTGGAGAAGGCTGTGTTAAGCCAGGCGACTTGGGAAGAAACCTTTCTTGGTAGTCACATTGCTTTTATAGTTTAGAGATCAGAAGGACATCATCAGTGGGTAGAGAGAATGGACCTTACGGAGGATTCAAGAGGACAAGGGCCCCAAGCATTTTCAGGAAATGCAGTTTCAGGAGCACATTCAGACATAACTTCTTACCTACTTCTGAGCCTCATAACACCAAAATGAGATTTCACTTAGCCTTCACTTGGGTAAATATGAAGTCACTAGCTTGATTTCAATAGAGAGCAGCTGAGCGTGTTCTTCGTACCCTGGTAAAGCTGAAGTTGCTGCGCTGGGACAGCTCTACAGCCGCCTAATTCACTGAGGCTGATACAGTTACGTTAATCTGTGCTGCTGAGCAAACAGGCTGGTGTTTGCAGTAGGGCTGCTTTGGATTGCTGCTGCTGTAAATGAAATCAAATATGGCCCAGTGGCTGGATTTGCACCGATGTAACTAAAAATGTCATCATGCCTTCAGAGCATGGGTCTGGCAAACCTGATCCTTCTAGCACAGCTCCCTGACCGGTGTAATAGACTTCTGTAGAACAGTACGGCCTTTAAACAAGCTGCCTAAATGTACTACATAGGAAATACATGTGGCATACACGTGGCTTGGTGACACTGCACGGGATTTTATGGTAGGGTTGGGGGAAAACTCAGGACCAACCATTTAATCCCGTTCAGTTTGGGCATGAAATCTGCCAACCCCAGCATCTGGACTGCACTCTCCCCTTCAAAGCAGCTCCTGCTACTCTGGTGACTCTGGGTAGCTGAACCTTATCTTTATTTTCATCTGTCTGTCACTCTTGATTTTTACCTCTTTGGATATGTGCGCTCTCCTCCTGCTCCCGCAGATCCTATGACCTCTTGGTCCTTTACCAGTCAGTGCCAAAATCATGTCAGAGCTGAGCTGCTGCTCCTCAGGAAGGAGTTACTGGGACCTTTCACGGGTCAGGGTTCAGATTAAGTTAGAGGCAGGGAGATAAAAGCTGGAGCAGGCTCTTTGGAAGAGTTCATGGGCGGCTGCTGTACTGCAATACAAGTGGCTTGACTGAAAGTGCGCTGAAGCCAGCAAAAAGTGTTTTGAATGCACCAAAATGCCTTACGTGGTTTTATTTTTATTCATTATTTTTACCCTGGTTAAAGACAGAGAGTCATATGGCTGTCTTAGGACTAAGTAGACTACATAAATGCTCAATGATGAGACTTTATATATATACCTTAAGGTGTGCTCTTTGAGACTGAAAAGACTGATCACAGTACTAAGTTCTAGAACCAGATTTAGAGTGAAGAGTACACTTACCCTCGCACAGGAATGGATCCCTTTTAAGTGACTAGTTCTGTTCTGGTATCAGCTATTCTTATTTTATTATTAGAATGGGAAGAAGCTCTTCCACAGACCAGGGCTTCACTGTGTAACAGCTCAGCGTGGAAGAAGAAAAGGTCCTTATCCCAAGGGGCTGGCGATCCACACGTGGTTCTGAAACTTGCTGCTAGTCATGGCCTTAAAAAATTGCCTCTGGCACAACCAGTTTTAAAGTCTTTCTCTCACTCGAAATTTTGCAGTACAACATGATTTCATTAAGCAGATGCTAGACAGATAATGTGACATCTTCAAGAAACGGGTGTTTCCCAAGTGCTTAGGAGTTTGCTGCATGACTCTGATGTCAATAGGCAAACTTTGGCAGACGTCAGAGGACTTTGAATCCCAACCCTTTTCTTTTCTTTCCCTAAGCTGTGCTTCTGTTGTAAATAATATTTTCATCAGTCATCCTGTGATAGGTACAGGCGGCCTGGCAACACTGTCAGGGAAGCTTTGTGGGACTGAGACACACCATCTCATGGCCCTGAGTGTTGGTCCTCCTGGACCAGGACCTCATTACGCCTAGTGCTGAACAAGCGCTGGCAAACCAAATTGCCCCAGAGCGCTGAACAGAAAGTGCAACAGACCAGTGCGGTTGCATGCACTTCAAAATGCTAATTTATTTTCCCAATATGTGAGTTAGTTTTATGATATCAGCATTTTGTAGCTCAAAAGCTGTGGGTTTCTTGCCAGTATAGGAAAGGTCAGCATTCTCCGAAGTGAACGTGGGTCCCTCTTGCTGGCATGCCAAGCCAGGGCCCCAGATAGCCAAAGGCAGGTGCTCAGCTTTTGGCAAAGACCTGGCCCCTTTCCAGTGCTTCCAGGTGGCCAACCCCAAAAGTGAAGGCATCTCGAGACAAATCACTTTGAAATTCTTTCACTAAGACTGGCAAATCCCCGCTAAATCTGCCCTAGCATTAGTCGTTGTGTACACGTGGGGAATTTGCGGAACCAGGCAACGCACTCCACCTCGAGAGGGGCCACGGGCCCCACGTTGCCACGAGTGCGATTGTGCCTCTCCTGGCAGTTGCTGCATTACTATGACAGCTGCAAACCCCGATGAGTGAATAACCTAATCGAGCCATTAAAAGAAACAGAAGCCCTCTGCCCTGTTTGATTTCTCTCTATAATGATGTAAAGTGCACTTTAATGGAGTCAAAGTGGTCCTGGGCCATTCTTGTTAAGGCCATTTGATGCAGTGCTATTGAGTCCCACTGCTCGCGTTCATTACCTCCCTTCAGCTCTCTCCCCTGCTGCATTGTAGTTCAGACTTCCCAGCACAGTTTCTCTGCTGCTACAGCCCCTTGCCTGCATTTTGTCTACATAAATTAGACCTTGTGCAGCATATTGGCCTGTCAGGGGACTAGGAAGAAACTGTATATTGTTTCTGGCATTCCCGGGCCCTTCTGCCCCTGACATCTGCTGTGTTTGTGACAGGGAATACATTCCTGACTCATTATCCGGGCAAGCGGAATCCCTCCCTGACAGCACCATTAATCAGAATCAAGCAGTCCGGCAAATAAAAAAAAAAAAAAAANAGAGAAGAAGAAGAAAAAGAAAGCAAGCAAAGAAAAGAGACAGTTTCTAACTTTCACTTTTGTGTCATTCCACTGTCTGGACAAGTAGCAATCTATCTTTCTGAGTGACAGCTCTGATGGATGGCATTATTTATGCTTTTGTGTATTAAAAGACAGTTCTGGCACTGGCTTGTCACTCTGCCAGAGATTTGAAAAAAGTTGAAATTTAATTTGAAGGAAGAGAGGGCAAAGATCATAGGATTCTGGCTAGGGAGTGTTGCCTGGGAGGGACAGAGATTACAGTGGGAGGGAGTAACTGGAAGAGGTGTAGAAATGATGCATCAATAAGTGATTGCCTTTACAGGTGTAGAGGTTTCTGTTTTTCACTGCCTGTCTATATTGGTATCGTCCTGGGCTGGAGAGGGCTGTTTGTTGACACAAACAGGTTTGATGTTCCTTGGAGGAATGCATCCTTTTAGGGTGAGACGGGCATATGCTTAATTTTCTGTACATAATTTGTGTGTGTTTGTGTATACAAACATTATTATATATGCACATATATATGGGACTAAATGTGTGTACGTAACAGGGTGTCTTTACATGCACATGTGTATTTACACAAATTAATTTTAAATGTAGGCTTTTGGTTCTAGCACACACATCTTCAAGATACAAAACACGTATCTAAATATCTACACACACATGAAGACAGTCACATGGATATATCCCAAGATGAACAATATATCCATAATTTTAATTTCTCCCTTTTAAAAAAGTGTTTTCTTACTATGCTATTTGTAAGCAAATTTAAGTACAAACAAAGGACAAAATTCTTTGCAGTTCTTACTTGTTTAAAGTTTTTGGGGAAAAATTGCATTTCACTTCATCTGGAAAGCGAAATTTGACTGTTAGTCTAGTTTTCATTCTTTGTATTTATCCACACACAGGCTAGTTGACTGCTGAATGCAGAAACCCTGGTTTGAAGATTGAGATGCCCACCCTTCCATTTGTACCACCTCCTGCCTGTACACAGCTGGTAACCGCACTGAAATGCCAGGCTGGGGAGCTGTCTCATACCGACCCGTTTAAAAAGTCAGACCTGCAAGGAGCGTCAGTCCATACCTTTGTTTAAATGTGCTGATTTATGTGCTGGCAATTGAGCCCATAGGTATGTATACAGCATATACCACAACGTATATGAAACACGGCCGAAGTATGTTTGTGTGGGGATATTATACACAGTGGTGTAAGAGGAAATCAGCAGGACATGTTCCCTTCAAGAGCAAACTGGTACATTTTTCTGAGCCTGGTTGATGATGTGTGGTTCTGCCAGCAGTGATTTGGGCTCTACACATATCTATGTTTCTGCAGTCCTGATGATAGGAAAAGCCTCTCGGGACCTGCTCTTCCATGTTCAGTGTGAACAGTGAAGACTTACCTGACCTGAAGACCATAGTTAAATTATTAAAGTTTATGAATATATGAATAAGGCATCCCAAATTTAGGTGTCAACATAAATTAAAAGCAGGAATCTTACCTGGAAAGACTGAATGTATTCAGAAAGTTTGGATCACAGATGGATGCACATCTCTTTCTTCATCCCCTTCTGAGGTAGCCTGGGACTGAACGGAGGGAACTGCCTGTAGTCTGTTGTGCTGGCTCCAGAAAGGATGGAGATTCTCACAGATGCCAGCGCCATTCACACACGTGCATCTGTGTGGGTATAAAAATGAAGAGAGTGATTTGGTCCTAGGTGGAGGAAGGCTACCAGCCTCTGCCTGCAAAAACATTCCCCTCCTGTAAATGTCTGCTCAGCAGGCTGTGGCTGCCCACGTAATGCCGGGCACAGGTTTCTAACTGCACAGTGGCTTGGGTTTACAGGTCAGATACATAGAAATGATGGCACATAGTTCCCGTAGCATAACACAAGACAAGATGTTTCACTCTGTGATATTTCCAATACTCAGTGACACATGGCTTTGACCTGAGAAAACATGAAATAACAAGAAACATAGTTCCTATTATTTATAACTTTTGCTTTCAGATGACCCATCTCTTGGCTATTTTGACGAACATCTGCTTTGGAACCCATTAGCCAACATACAGCATTTGCTTCTAATTAATACAAGCTTGTTTCATCCCTGAGTCTCAGCAGGTTTCACTTCCCCTCTCCTGGCCCATTGGCCTTAGCAGCAGTCACCCTACCACACCTAGCAAATCTTGACAACAACCACCCTTGAGACTATGGATCCAGGGCAAAATCCCAAGCACTTCAAACACCGCCAGAGTTCTTGGCTAAATCCAGGAATGGTGTTGACTTGCAGGCCCAGCTGGATTGTTACTATCATCCTCTTGGACTCTTTTTTTCCCTTCCTGAGGATAGTGTATCTTCTCTTCTCATCCACAGGGATTTTTCAGCTCGGCCTCATTACAACACTCAGAAGTAACACCGTGTTTCCAGCATATTGATTGAGCACTACGGATGGACAGACAGGGAACTGCTGTTACTCACGAGCATTTGAAAACCCACCAGCCCAGGATCACACCACTGGTGTTCTGGTCAAGATGCAGGTCACAAGAAGGCCTGGGACTGTGCACTGACTTAATCTGAAAAAGTTCCCTAAAGGGATGATATCACAGCAATCCCAGGCAATGAGCTGTCCCTTCATGGTGTGCAGTTGTGGAATAAACCTATTCTTTCAAGACCCAGAGCTTAAATTTCAAAGTAAGATGTGTGCGTAATTCCCTCAGGCTCCTTTGAAACCCCAGCCGGTGTTTTGAGAAGGAACTGGTCATTTTTCTACTCCCAGTCTCAGTACGGTAAAGAGTGTGGATTGGCTTTTTTTAAAATGTTGATACCATTAAATTGAAATTGGCTGGGGTGTAGGGGAGGCTGCAGTTAGTGGAGAAATATGTGGAGGGGTTTCTCTTCACTGGCTTTCAGAGGCATAACTCGGGCTGGTCAGTAACTGCTCCAGAAGGCAACACAATAATAATCACTCACAATAGCTGGGCACAGAAGAAAGGGAGAGTCTATCTTTTTTGTCAGTCCTACTGTATCTATCTTCTGTGAATTGTTCTGTGAAATCAACACATCCAAGACTGTTCCTCAGCTGGGGTAAATGGTGTAAATTTTCATAGCTCCAGTGAAGACAATTTATACCTGCTAAAGATCTGCCCCTTGATCTCCAAAGCCAAAGGAACATAAGCTCTTGCGTTTTAAGCGCGGTAGTTGGAATGTTTAATTCTATTCTGTCGTCTGTCAGAACAGCAGGCAGAGGGAAGGAATGTATTGGTGTCATATGGAAACCATGGTTTGATGACGGACAAAATTAAATCCTTGCATTTGGACATAAACCATGGTAACACAAAATATGCAGCAAGTCAGGCTTGGTTTTCAATACTGAAAACACAAGGCCCCACTTGGCAGGCTGGGGAAGGGATATTAGTCAGATTTAGACATGGTTTTCTTTGTTTTATTGAAGGATAAATAATTACGTGCTGAGATATTCCAGACTCATGTTAACACAGTTGTGTGCGAACCACAGCAGAGGATGCTGTGCGAATAGGAAGGACTGAAGGTCCTTTAATCTACAAAGTATCTGGGAACGCTGGAAAAATTTTGGGGTTTACTTCTGGAGAAAAATCAGTTTCCTCAAAATATATCTGACATGCTAATCTCCATAAATTAAACCTTCCAGGCATTTACTTTCTTGGCATTCTTAGGTTAACGTATCCATTCGGGATACACCACGTCTCCCTGTAGCTACTGCTGCAGCTGGGGATGCACCGAGCAGCTGGCTGAGCCCTCAGCTCCGTGGGGCTCGGTAGCTGAGCACACCCAGGGGTGCTGGGGACCGAGGGACTGCCACTTGCAGCAGAAAGGCAGCTCGTCCTCCCTTTTAAGGCTTTTTACCAGTTGAAGTCTGGAGAACACCTCATGGACACCTAAGAGAAATATTAGTAACCAGAGGGTGTGCTCCTCTCAGGAGAGTAGCAGTGGCTAGTTCTGGGGCATGTAAAGAGATTTTGGGAAAGTTTTGTTACGACTTGGTAGCATTTCTTATTCGATTGAAACAAACGTCTGTGCAGAACAACAGATAAAAAAAAACTTTAACTTGTTACAACACCTTTCTAAGCGCAAGAATTCTGACACAGATTTATTGAATATACCCAAATCTGCTGCATAGCTCAAAGTGATACTCAGCAAATGAAAGTTCTGCCTCACACTCATTGTTTGTTCCACGATCTCCCCAGGGGTGCTGCTACTTGTTTTAAAAGAAACTCCGATGCAAAAATCGCCTGCAGCAGAGGATCAAAGGCATCACAACCCTGTCCCATTGCCATGCTCCTATTTTTATTTACACTGTACGTTCCTGAGGGCAGAGACCCTAATTTTGTTCTGGTTTTGTATTGTGCCTCGCTCGGTGGAGACCTGACCTGGCTTCTAGCTGCTCCCTGTGCTGCCGAAGCTGAACCCCACATAGCAGAGCAGTTAAAAACAGGCGCCGTGATTATTCCTGGAGGCGCTGGGCGGTCGGAGGAATCAGCTGCCCTAGCAGACACAGCCTGCCCTGTGCACACAGACATCGCAAGGCCTGGGTACCGAAGGGGGATAGATGGTCTTGTCTGAGCTACCAGGGGATAAACGGGCTTCGTGCAGGTGTGGGACCACCCCTGTGTGGTGGCACAGGCCTTATGCTGGTCCTTCTGAACAGCTCTCTCTTCACCGATCTGATACTGTAGTGTATGAACCATCCGTCTCTTCCTTTCCCACCAGCCCCGCTCCAGCTTCCATTTCCCAAAGTGATTTATGATCTTTTGCACAGTGAAATCTGTATTTCTCTTGCCTGATGGCACTAATGAGGTATGTAAAGACCTGATAATATTGACTGGTCTTAGTCATTCATGTTTCTCTTTCTTGGTCAGCCTCCTCTGCTGCCAAAAACACTTTAAAAAAGAAAAGTGGAAGGTGAAAGTCACAGTTCACTGATGAAGTTCTGGAACTGCCTTTTTTCTAAGAAAAAAAGTAAAGTGATTTACAAGTGCCTGCCCTCTAGAACTGAGTTCTGATGTGCACCACTCCCAGATGGCTGTGGATGCTGCTTTACATCTTGCAGTCCTGTTGCACTCACAGGTGTAAAATGGAACTTGTAAATCACTTTTTGGAAAAGGCAGGGGACGTAAATGTCAGCACAGCGGAGCGAGTTTACGTAGAGATGAAATCAAGCTGAGTAGCATAGATACGGCATGGAGCTGGATTTCACATTTCACTGACGCTCTTGGTCCAGAGGTTTGCTCATTAACAAGGCTATGATTCTGTTATTGAAACTCATGGTAAGTGGTTCCTTAGGCAAAGATCCAGCAAAGCACTTAGGCAAATTCATAAATTTATGTCCCATTGACTTCTGTGCAACTATTTATATGCTCAAAGTCATGCATGTCTTAAATGCATTTCCAGATCAGGCCTTGTACTCAACAAATAGTCTTTCTGCAGCATCGTAAACCCCAAGCTTTCAAAATTCATGAGTTCAGGCTCTCATTTCCCCTAAGCTACCTTAACTGCAATGCAGAATGCAAATTCAGAAAATGCTTTTTTTTTTTTTTTGGAAAAAAAGTCTTAGTTTTCCAATTCTAATAACTCAGGATAGGAGCCTAGCTTGAACAAAGTAAAAGAAACAAAAAAGAATGAAAGCTATGGCTGTTACCTAAGTTCATGTCTTTGGGAGATGAGATTTTTAGAAAAAATACTGAATACCATAAAACATACAATAAAATCCCTAAAGAAAGAAGATTGTTTTTCACATTTGAAAAGACTGAGATCTTCATAGCAGTCTCAGGCTCAGTATAACCAGGTAGGTGTGACCTGAGCTGCGTTTGGGGGGGATATTGTGACTCTTGGTTCTCAGGCCTCACAGATGGCTTTGCTTCTCAGTCCCTGAGGTGCTTCAGCTGAGCAGATTCCTTTGCAGAGTTGTGCTGCTGCTTGTTTTCTTCTACTTTATATACATTCTGTAAAGTCTCTGTTTAAAGGTCATCTCTTGAAGTAGTATTTAAATGTCTTCATCAATAACAAACAGTGAATCAAATTGCCTTTTAGTAAGGAATCCCAACTTGTTTTTTGCAGCATGTACTTTTTCTTATCATCCTTTTGGCCACTAAGTCAAAACTGACTCCCACATCCGATTAAGGCTGATGAATGGAGTAGTTGGGAGCATCTTTGGATTAATCAACCCTTTTACAGAAGGGCTAATTTCATTTCTTATAGACTCCAGGCGCACGAGAGTATAAGAACGTCTTGCGTTCACCCATGTGTGATTCATGTTTTTCTATTTTCTTTCCCAAATGCAGCACAACGTATTCTTTAACTGATGAAATATTTTAAATCCCAAAGTGACATTCTGCAGAAAATGATTTAGAGTCAGCTCAAGCTGCTCTTAATGTAAGTGGTATTTTCATCAAACTAAAAGCAATGGTGATTTATTTTTAATTATAATCACTATTTCAATGCAGGAAACTGAGCTGTAACTAGGGTTTGCATTTCCTGCTGAGTTTGTCCTGGCCACATGCAAGACCTGCTTCCAAGCTTGGTACGACAGTCTTTTACTCTGGCTGCATTTTTGGACAATCCTGCATTAAATACATGCTCCACTCTATGCGTATGATTGTTATAAACAAGACTTGCTTCGTGTTGGTGCTTTTGCCCCCTGCTCTTGACATCCCAGCTACGTACAGGTACTCTCAGCTCTCCGTATCGTGGATCTCTGCTCCTGGCTGAGGGATGACCCGTCAGGGGACCAGCTGGTGCTGAGGAGGAGTAACCGGCAGAGGAATTTTGAACACTCCAAACTTTTCTCCTGCTTCTTCCCATGTGAATTTCAGAGCCTAAACTGCCAGGGGATGCAAGTGATGAACATGCAATTAAACTCTCAGGGAAACCTGCCTTGAGGAGAATCTCTGGACAGAAAAATCCTTGGGCTTTTGATATTTTGTGGGTTTTTGGGCTTCTCGCTACTTTCCTCCAAATATAAAGCCTTTGAGGAACAGATTAACTTTGTCCACTGGAGAACTTGAGCTGCAGGAAACTCCAGTCTGATGCAATTGCTTCCCTTGACAAGCCTCTTCACCCCCTGAGGCCGACAATCCACATTACGCTCTCCTTCTCTCCAAGGGGTCGCTTTGCATTGCGTCATCGTGTAAATGGAAACCACCGAGTGCCACAGGGTGAAATATGAGCTCACCAGGCCGCTGTTTCCCTGACCGCACTACTGTAGACATAGCTTATTTCTGAATTAGGAAGAAAAATGCAAATCTTAATGTCATAGATTTGCCTTTTGCCTATGAAGTTGTAGAGGTGAGCATGGATATGCTAGTAGGGGTTGCCAAAAGGTACCGGTCCAGACCCTGCTGTAATTTTAATGTTCTGGGTGAAGGCCTGTCTGTCTCCAGGTCACCTCTTACCATCTTCCATGACCTCATTTTTCATTTTACTGGCCTGATTGTAAAATATCTGGTGCAAACCTCAGCGAGGAAATTAGGCCCATAAGGTTGCAAGTTAAGCACTCAAATGCTGGATTTCATAAAGCCGACAAAGAGATGAAAAGCACATTGATGTACGAAACTGAACGTACTCATAGGCCATTGAATATGTTCCCCAAATCAGAAAGGATGCACAAGCAAGTCGTATTTTCATCATCCCTGTCTATTAGCACCCAGCCAATACACTTGATAGAGTCTATAGAGACAAGGTATTATAAAGATCATACAGCCCAGGGAAGTACAAAAGTGATTTAAAATGTTCTAATCTCATTAATCTGTTTTTTCTCCCTAAAGATGTTCAAAGCCCAGGCCAGATCCTGAGCTGGCAAGTGAAGTAGAAAAGCACTTAAATAAGACCTTAAATTTAAGCTCATGCTTAAATTCTATTTACCACCAGAGTTCATTTCAAGATAAATTCACACTAAAACAGTATTTCTAAGCAAAAAAACCCTCACTTGAGCCAGAGTCTTTGCAATATAAACAGAGCTAATCTGTAGTAGATTTTCTGCTTCAGGACTTTTTTCCCACTCTTCTGAGCCTTCTTTCATCTAGCAAAGGGAACAGAAATTGTGGCTTTGGTGACTAGTCTTAGCAAACCAATTCTGCCTGGATTTTGCATATTCAACTAAATTACTGGAAAAATCACAGTGAACCATTTCGTTACCAAGTTGTAATGCAAACAACAAAAAATCGCCATAATAATTAATCGAAATCTGGTGTAGTTGTTTACAGCCCAGAAAGTCAGACCCATTTTCTTGATCCCTTCCCCCCCTCCCCGCCCTGCAGTTACTCAGGAATTGCAAGTACTGCACCGGTTTAGGGTGTTGTGAGGTTTAATATGTTCAGGTTTGCTTCCATCTCTGAAAACCATGCAGTGCAAATCTGTATGGTGTTATCACCTACAAACAGTCTAACTATATTTTTACTATTATCTAAATTATGATCACAGGCTCCAAAGTCTGATAGCCAGTATTTAAATATTTACCATAATGAGACAACTCCTGACTGCCAGCTATCATTCTCCAATAGAATGGGGAGGTTTCCACATACCTTGATTCTTTTTCCCAACTCCACTGCTAATGATTACTTCTGTGGTCTGGGGGAGGCCAATAACTTCTGTATATGAGCTAGGTCACTAGTTAGATACTAATTTTGTGGAAGATGGACAAGCTTTTACTGCACACTTGGCCACTCCTAGCTTACAGCACAATCCTGCTTAACGTCCCTAAGCCTCATACATGTGAAGAAACCAGTACAAATGTTTGTGATGGTGAGTAACACTCAGCCACAGTTGTAATCGGAGGTACTATATGCATGCCAAACATTGCATTATTGTTATTATTGCTATTGACAGTATAAATGGCAGCACCATAATGGGACAACAGCATCAGGTCTCAGGGAGGCAGAGGGTAAGGAGACATTAATATGTGCAGTCAACTTACATCTTGCACTATGAAAGTGTGCTGGTATGAGTGGTTCTGACACCTAGAACATAAACCAGATGGCCCCTTTCTTACGCCATATCATGCAAAAAGAGATTTGAATTAATTCATGTAGAAATCATGACAATTCTGTTACTGTTGGAACTCACTATAGCGGACAGGGTGGCAGTAGATTATGCTGAATTTTTAACTTATAAAATACTAGTGACAGATGTCACTGCCTGTACTCCTTTGTTGCTTCCCATTCTTTCTCCATCCCCTAATGCCCTTGTGTCCCTTCTCCGGAGCAGTAACTCTGGACTACATTGATTAAAAACTTATTTAAATAAAATTTGGTGCAGAACTTTCTCAAAGTCTGTGTGTAAAGAGAAATCCATCAGAGCCAAAAGGGTGCGCCTGAAACATAAAGATGCTGGGGTAAAGGAGATTTCATTTCTCAGTGAACTCCACCTACAGCCCTTTTTTGAAATTCCAGCCAAAATGAATAGCATTTTACTAGCCAAAGGGATCAAAGAACTACGCAAGCAAAGTGCCTTGCACAAAGTTGGCATCCCGAGTAGTCGAGACTCAGCAGGAGACGGGAACGTTATCACCCGCACTACGCGGAGGTGCTTTGCCCTGGTCACCCTGCCCGCATCCCCCAGTGCTGCCTCTGTGCCGCTGCCCGTGAGACGCTCCTCGCTGCCGCTCCAGGGACGCGTTCGCCCGGTGCCGGGGTCTCCCTGAGAGCAGGGACAGCTTTCTGCCAGGGCATTGCCGGCACAGCCACCCAGGCTCCGAGCGCAGCATCCCCAGGGCCGCCTCGGCTGTACGCTGCCGTAACGAGATCCCGGGCTGCTCCCTGATCTCTGCACTTCACACATGCCTGCTCGCTTCCATTTTTCAGCGCCTTCTCCACACAGCATGTCTCCCGCCGACACACCCCTGTCAGCTCCTCCATTGTGTGGCCAGCAGCGTCTTTCAGCACATGAGCCTCAGCCAATATGGCTTAAACACATCGATTCGGGGCGGGGGGAGCGGGAGGGAGGACTCCACCACCAGTGTATGTGTGTGTTTGAGGAGGGGGGGGGTCCTTTCTGCCATACAAAAGCACAAGTGGTTTTATTCAAGCTGGCAGAGGCCGGCTGTGTTGAAGCTCCCTTTCATCAGTGGGTATTAGGCCCAAATCGCTGCCTCTTTGAATATGTACACAGCGCTTTCCATCTCCTGTCACCGGGATGACAGATCTGCCAGGCTCCTCCGGGGCCTGGCACCTGGGGCGCACAGCAAAGCCGGCTTTTCAGCTAAGAGCACACACAGCTTTTTTTTTTCCTTT